>JANCIO010000182.1:0-65567 GCA_027604855.1 Psilocybe subaeruginosa
ATTATGACACAGATGACCATCTACAAGGGATTTCGGAGTTTATATTGTCTGATGTGATTTTTTTAATTTTCCTGATGGCAGGCTGTACATAGACTTGGTATTATGTGAGTGAATGGGTAGATGTGAAGAACTATGCGAATTAGTACTTTGGGGGTCCTCGCGTGTATTGCTAAGACTTTCAGGGACCAGACATGCGATATGCTCGATTGCATCAACGTTCATAATCATGATTACTCTATCAAAAGCTCTTTCCTGTACGCCAGTAGTGAGAGTCCGTTATTAGTGTTCTCAAGAGTACGATGCAATCCATGGAGTACTATACTTACCTTGGTGAAGCCTTTAACAATGATATACTCAAACCTATGGCCATATGACTCAGCAGCAAGAACTTCTTTGAGCTGTTCGCTTTTACTTTGAGAGCGGACTGTGCCGCGAACGAGATATTCCTGGATAGAGGAGTAATCGAACGATTCATGGTCTGAGACGTAGCCTTTGGCTCCGGTGACGAGGAATTGTGCGTCTGCGTTGGTTGGGTAAATTGGTATGGTTAGAGATATAGAACTGATGGATAGGGTGAGGTGCTAGCATGGTCAATTTTATATACTTACTTTTTATAAGATTTCGTTTTCAAATGGATATTTTCAGAGATGAAATACAGCGGTTACATTGCTATATCAACTGATTATGCAATGGATACAACCATAGACATTAACAACGCACGTAAACTGGAACTGTTTTGCTTACGGCGATGTGAAAGCATGCAACTGGTGGCAGTCCTCAACAGGTTTGGGTGACTGGCGGGCTGGTGACCGCCAACTAATTGCCGATGATTTATGAGTCTATATACATAAATGACGTTGCGAACAATTATTTGTGCATTCGATGATGCCCATGAGCACCGGATAAGCCTGATAAACTCTCGGATGGGCTGGAGTACACCGGTACCAATACCAGTAGCAATTCACGCCACACGAAGCGCTGGCATACAACAAGTAGCGCTGGCGGCTTTGAATATGAAAATACACGTTGGTTTTGCTAAAACCCAGTAAAGCATGCGTTGAAGACGAATAGCAATATCTTCATCTTCTTGAATCATCAATATTTCTCCAAGGAGGGTCGGGTTGCGTTTGAATCATTTGCTGCCAACATTGGGTGTACTGGACCACGGTCTGGAGTAACTGACTTGTCGTGTAGATTGCGTCAGAGAAGCCGTAGCCATAAGGTAGCCAAGAGAAAACAAAGAAATTCTTGACCAGGTCAAACGAATTAGGATTTTGGATTGTGCACAAAGTTTCACATTCAATTTCTACGAGTTGAGTGGACCTTGGGCACTTGTTCTGGAGAAATTGAATTTCATGAGGGACGTGTAAGTGGTTTACTCGCAGGAGGATTTGAGTGCCAGGAGTCTACTCGTATGTTGTCGTTTCTCCGCTGGATTACGGTGAGGAAGCGAGAGGATACCCTTGCAACTGGTGTCAACCATCCGAGAGGGCGTGTTGCCAGCTACTAATACGATGGCTTGCTATGAGGCCCGAATGTACGCCAGAGATTCCTATTTATAGGCGCCAAAGAAACTGATATCAGACGGGTCAAAAGAGCCGCAGCATTTACCTTAGTTACTTGACTACTTAAATAATTTATTCTGTCTGATACTGAATCGGAAGACGTTTAACCATAAAATCTGACCTTGTAGCCAATCATTCCATGAATTATTGTCTTCAACGGTTCAAGGAATGAATTAATGACTGTCGGTGCGGAATGTCAGGGAATCTGAGTTTTAACTTCGAATAGCTGCGGCGTGCCATTCCATTTCCAATGGTTGTCCCAAACCTCCGTGACAAGTCACAATTTCTTATGCCTATAGGAAATATTTGACACAAAATGCTGCCCGCTCCTCCAAACTTCGCCGCAGGATACCACCTTCCTCAGTTTTCCTTGCAAAACAACTTCGTTTCTGGTTCTTCATATGAACCACATCCACAACCCGGGTATCTCTTTCAGGCCCTTCTACAAGATCCACTGCACCAAGGGGCAGGTCCTAACTCGCCTGAAGTATTCAAGAATAACATACAAGTCGTACATCCGCGCGTGCACGAAGATGCTCAGGACGATGGGAAAGGGCCACGGGAGACCGTCGATGAACAGATGAGAGGAGAAGGAAAACGGATACCACGGTGGCGCAAATTAACTTAGACAGGTCGTGTGTTATTTGGTTTTTTGCAAATGATATCTTTTTCCGCTATTCTGATCAACAAGTTTTTGCCACGAAGACACAGGGAGACTGTGTCGATCAAGTATTTGATGACCTAGACGAATTTGCCCGCGAGGCTTGACGTTATCTTATCCAGGAACTGTACAGCTGGGGCTTCACGAATGACATAGTCACCCCGACAGCATCGGTCCCAACATCTATGGTACCAACCGAAAAGGGGTTTTTGGAGAACAGATCAGCATTCCACGAGCAATTGCATAGAAGGCAAGACAGTGCTGCCGCCGTGACAATTCTGTTGATGACAGATCATAATGCTCGTCCTGCGAAATGAGCTTATGGAAAGGACCGCAGAGGTGCACTTGATACACTCATACGAAAGTCCGGACAGTTTATCTACACGTCCACTGTCGTGAAATATGTTACATCCCCGCGTCATCGACCAATTGAAGTTGCTCTTGGTATACACCCGCTAAATGATAAAATTGTGAGCGATAGCCCCTTCGCCGAGCTCGACGCATTTGTACCGGCACATCCAGATGGGGGTTGAAGATGTGGACCTAACACCGAAGATAATTGGTTTTCTCATTCTTCGCTCTCCGGACATTTCTGATCACTCAGTAACATATATAGAAGCCCCCCATTCTCTTGCTGAAAGTAATGGTTCACATGAAAATGCAAGTGTGCCAACCATTCCTATACTACATGTATCATTGAAAGATTAACTATTCTACACCTCTCGCTCGAAAGATTTTTTCTTGATCCTCCCGCAATGCACGCGCACACACATATCCGTGCCTTTTTCACGCACTGTTCGTTGAACGGGACCAACTGATTTACATCCTTTTCATTTATAGGCAGACGATACTTAATGTACGAACCCGGCCCCAGAGACTGGAAGCTCTTCCACAATAAATTTGCCAAGCGCTGAGGTGTGTTGCACTCTGGCATTTCTCAGCACCCCCCACTCATATCGCGACATCATATCCACCAGCAAAATTGGTACAGCGGTCCTTCACGCTGACTGCGATGCATACGAGCTTATGGGCCTTTGTCGACCCACTCAAATCCTGCATAAGTGTACCATTCAAATCATAACCATCCGCAGCCTGGATGTTTCCCGGAAATGGTACAGTCAGAGGCGCCATGAATGGACATTTTGACCGGACACGGAAACGCGGAGATGTTGAGCGCTACACGCAGTGATCAGTATCTGCCGAGGAATCAATGTGCAGTCCGACCTGAAATGACTACGCGTTGCTGATTCTGCTCGACCTTTCATCTCAGGTATCGTTCAGACGTGATACAGCATATAGCGCAAACAACGCAATGTTCGATTCAATCTTCAGCGTTCCATTGATTATTTTGCCCGTCGTTTTGATCAACGGATGAGCAACAGAGAGATTGAATCTAAACGTCGGAGTGGTCTCAGCTACACGCCCAATTTAGATTTCCACACGAGCGGTCAGAAACCATTGGACGCGTTCAATATTGACGATGTTCGTACGTCCTCTCGACCGGTTTAGACTGGTCGCTTTCAATACCTCTAGCTCTCAGAATCCCCCCCCCCCCCCTCTAACCTATATTTTTTCACTCATACATCCTTCTGCACACGATTTCTACCTTCAAGTTTGCGATACATTGTGGTACGTACATCTCTTACTACTTAGGTCCTGCTGCTAACCAGGTTTTCTTGTAACTCGCAACATCTGCCCTTTGTTCACCTGGTCTTGCAAGGCACTTCTGAGAGGATGCACGTTGGGTTGGAGAAACAATGCTTCTCAGCTCCGACATCGACTGCGGCTCTTCGATGGTACATTACCAAGATTACCGCCTCTCACCCCATATTTATCTGAACTGCAAAGTACGGGGTGGACAGGGACTATGGCACAAGTCATACCAAGAGCGATGTTCAGCTGGTTATGTAGGTTGACGAAGAGAAGAATGATCATCTACATCCCAAGCAGCGCGGAAACGGATGGCCTGGACAACGGGGAAGGGTTAGAGGAGATTAAACAACGCACGAAGGACATGAAAAACGGACATGACGACCACGCCAATTTAGCTAGACACGACCTGTGTATGTAGTCTCCCTCATTTGAACGCAATGCTATTTCGTTTTCCGCTATTCTAATCGTCAACGAGCATTGGCCATGACGACAGAGACAAGGTCTTGATATATTACTCGACTCCCGACGAGAATTGCCCATGGTACTCGGAAGTTTTGTGAGCCCAAAAAGTGCAGAGGTTGACTTTCGTAACGTGATGTTTGGATCATCCGACAAATAGCGGTATATTCGTATTTGGCAATGCATGGCGGTGCTGGCTAAATTCAGACACAAACACAACGGTGTTCGATCAGTGTTGCCCTTTCCCAGATCTCCCAACAACACCGGCTGTTCATGGTCGGATATTCCGCTCCCGCATAATGTCGATGTTCAATCGAGCGACCGACTTCTCTATCACCAATAGCACATTCCACACTCACCAACTTCAACTTCAACTTCAGAGTTCGAAAGGTACGATGTCGAATCCTACAGAATTTTATATACATCATGCTGATGCAGGGATCGACAAAAGGCGGATTTGAACGCCTGCAGGAACACGTCGCCCATGGAGCATTTCACGACTCAGGCGAGCGATTCGATCCGCCAAAATGTCATAACAACACACGAGTCGCGATTATAAAGAGGATCATGGACTGGATCAGTGGACTCAACGAAGATACCCGAGAGGCTCTCATTATGTGGCTTCATGGCGCAGCTGGGGCAGGGAAATCGGCCATAGCGCAAACTATTGCCGAGATTCTGGACGGCCAGCACTTCGTCCTCGCCAGTTTCTTCTTCTGGAGAAATGATCCACAACGAGGAACGGCCAAGCTGCTCGTCACCACACTAGCATATCAGCTGGCAGTGAAGCTTCCCCCTGTGTTTCGGGAACGACTAGGCCTGGCATTCGAGAACGATCCCCTGATTACCACACGATCACTTGAGGCACAGTTCACGGCCCTCATCCGAGAGCCTCTGGTTGAACTTCTTCATTCTGGCTTCTCGACCAACAACCACTTGGTAATCGTCCTCGATGGACTTGATGAATGTGAAGATCCAAAAGTTCAAGCCAGAATTGTCGATGTATCCTTCAGCCTTCTTCGAGGACGAGACATACCTTTGAAGATCCTCATAGCGAGTCGCCCAGAGATTGATATCTCCTCATCTTTTGATAGAAAACCATTCTCTACGTTGGCAAGAATTGCATTGGATGATGGCTATCAATCCGAACAGGACATTCGATATTTCCTGACAGATAAATTTAACGAGATTAAAACTCTGCACCGCCTTCGCTCTTACATCCCGATTGGCTGGCCTGCTGAAGATTCGCTTGATACACTCGTACAAAAGTCCTCCGGGCAGTTTATCTATGCTTCGACCGTGGTGAAGTATGTCGCATCCCCGCGTCATCGACCAACACATCGTTTGGAAGTTGTTCTTGGTATACAGTTGCCGAAGGCGGGTGATAGTCCGTTCGCAGAGCTCGATGCGCTGTACCGGCACATCCTAATGGGGGTTGAAGATGTGGATCTAATATTGAAGATCATTGGATTCGTCGTTCTTCACCCTCCGGGTTTTTCCAACTCAGTGACATTTATAGAAGCATTCCTATCGCTTACTCCTGGAGATGTTCCCCTTCTAATGCAGAGCCTCAGTTCCCTTATCTCAGTTGAAAACCATCCTTTTGATCTAGATCGCGCAGAGGTGTTCACCGTTCGCCTATTACATGCATCATTGAAAGATTATCTACTCGACCAGTCACGCTCAAAAGATCTTTTTCTTGACCATCTCAAAATCCACACGCAGTATGCCGAGTTATATCTTGCTCATATGACGGAGCTTCCTTTATTGGAATCCAATTCGTCCCTCCATCCATTCACGGGTATGTCTATGTATGTTCTAATAGGTTTTAACTTCTACGTTCTAATTGCAACAAAATTAGACCCAGTGAATGGACCCTGGCCTATCTTTTCGTATTTCTTCTATCACTGCCTTCTTGCTAAACCAAATCCACAGCTTCTTCAAAATACTCTCTGTCTAACTCTCAGTCGGTGCCATACTATCCTCGGAATAAAAGGTCGTTATGATACACTATTTTCTGACCAATATTTCAGCTACCTTGATTCCCTCAGCGCTGTATGTGTCTTCTTTTGTGAAACAATGAAATCTGACCACCTTGCCAGATTTGGGCTGATTCGGAGATTTCTAAATTTTACATTGATGAGATAGTCGCACTTGAACAGCTCATTAAAGTTCAATTTGGTCCATGTCCTCAACACTCTCACATCTGCTTCCTTCTAGCCTCGATTATGAATGAGGATTCGCCACCTCTTTACGCTCCTTACGTTAATTTTATGCGACAAAATCGAAATTTGGGAAAACCAAGGTGTATAGCACGCTTAGGATGCAATCTTGAATACCTAAAAATTAGGCATTCTATTCTTCGTAAACACCTTCATAACACTCTATACGATTGGATTATCTCAAGCCAGCAACCAGCCGACACTACCAGTGTTTACACCAATGCTGCAATTTTTGCTCTACGCTATATATCAACATGCGAATTCCCATACGTTGTCGACACCACTAGATTCGGCCGATCTTGTCATTATCATCGGACTCGAATGAATAATCCTGCTCAATCATTTTGGTACCGACGGTCCGTCAACACTGCATACAAAATGTATTACACCAACCATCGCTTTCGCAATTTTGTTCAAGCCGCTGGAAAAGGGGTATTCATGGACGCAAAATTTCATCCCATGAGATGGTATCAGTTCAATACGGGTGAGGCTTTCGAAGCCTATTTGTGGGCCATTCGGATGCTTCCACCATTCCTCAACAAATCGGGTTACTCAGAAGAGTTGATTGCCTATGCACGCCAAGCCAGAATCAGGCGCAATAATGACTACCTAAACTTCGCATATTTTGATTTGGAGAGTACTCGGAGATTTGCGCAGGCTGCGGTTAAAGCATATATTAGGAGAGTAGAGGATGGACGTACTTGATCACATAACAGGACGAGATATACTCATATGTATAGCCGAGTTGTATAGTATGTACTGGTTTATTTACTCGAAATGTTAGGTTCCCCACGGATTCTACACTGCTAGAAGTTCTTACATCAGGGTTTGAGCAAATTTGTACTATCAACTGGACAGATGGAAGCCTTATGTCGGTACAAACCTCTTTCCACTTGACACTAATGTCTGGATAGCTGTCCTCCTGCTGACCGGCTCAGCGATAAAAATGAAATCATATGTAGAATTATCGATGGAAGATTGTGTTTAATGGGAGACATATTTTATAATTAGAAAGCCTCAACGTAGGAAACGAGTACACCAAGTTCTGAAGGTGAATAGAATTGTCTGCGAGTCGCAACGCCAACGCGACGCGTTATTTAGCTCCGCTTTTGTTTACCTCTGCTTACCTAATTATAATCACGCCTCGAGGCCAACCAGCACGATCACGTGGGTACATATTCAACTTCTTTTTTTTGTTCTCTTCCCAGTTCCCTCTCTGCTACTCCCGCGCAAAGGTCTTTGGTGATCCAACCGAAGACGACGAAGAAGGATACTTCGCGTCTGTGTTGAGCGAGAGTCGGTCAGTGGAATGGACGGTAAATATTGCCCTCAACCTGTTGGGCATTTTCTGGCCCGGCCATATTTCGACTATGACGCCTGCGCCGGAGCCCGACCCCGCCCCCGACCCAGAGCTCGTTCTACAGCCGCTGCGCCCTGCGCGGTCGAGGATGGGTGTGAGAACGAAGCTGGTGCATCAGAATGCGTCCCCGGAGGCGATGACGGATGTCGATGAGTATGGCATCAACAATAACGAGTATCTGCACCTGCGCGCACCGTTGGCGCTAACCTTCGGCTCACGCGGAAGTGGGAGTGGGAGTACGCGCGCGTCAGATGAGTTGGCGGCGTCGTTGACGCCTGTGTTCTAGCATATACAGAAGTATGAGACGCTTCTCTGGCTATCGCCGACGTCGTCGGTGTCTCTCGAAAACGCCAATGCGCACGTAAACTTGGGCACGAGCCGCGCGAGCAGGTCGAGCAAGGGCAGTCAAAGCAGCTACAGGAGCAAAGTCACGAGCCACATTTCCTGCACCGACGACCACACTGACAATGAGGAGCTTTCCTACGCCGCCGCGCACACCGAGGACCAAGAACAAGGGCTGCAAACGTAGATGGAGTACAGCATTCTGGTCTCCCGCGCGACGCGCGGCGTGCTAAGGCTCTCTGGCACGATGGGCCGGTTGGACGCGTCCATGTGTCACGCGATGAGGAGCTGGATGAAAGGATGAGGATGTGCTGGATAAGCTGAAGTGTATTTTGGCTGCTGCGGGAGTGGATGTGGAGGAGGAGAGGGAGGGGGAAGGGCACGAAAGCTATGTTGACTACCCCGACATGAATATGGAGATCGGGACGGTCACGGAAGCTTCGCGCTCGCGTCCGGCTCCTCCCTCCCTCCCTCTCCGTATTCCGCACCGAACTGGTCGACGCACCCGACAACCACTTCAACGTCAACACTGATCCTTCCTCCTCCGCTTCAGGGGGCGACAACACGAAGAAGCCGTTCAACTTCACGAGCGAGCTGGCGCCGCTGAACGAGTCGGGCGGGTCGGACCGGAGAAGTTTGTAGAGCAGTTGGAGAATGTGTTCAGGACGCCTGCGAAGGTTGATTTGTGGTATGATTTTTTGGGTGGGTTTGTGGATGGGGGTGCCGCTTGTGCCGGGGTTTCCTGGTCATCTCGGTGTGGTGGATGGAGAGAGTGATGAGAGCGGAGGTGGGCAGGAGGAGGAGGAGGAAGATGAAGATAGTATGAGTGCAGGTGGAGGCGATGGGGATGTTGAAAGCAGCTCCTTTGAGTTCGATGGGTTTGCGGACTCGGGATCGCAGCTCGTGGACGCCCAGTTCTCCAGCCTCAACACGAACGTGAACACGAATAATAAGAGCCGCATCGACGAGGTGCATCCGCAAGACACCAACAAATCGCAATTCGACATGTTCTGCGCCTCGACCTCTGCTTCTCGGATCGTCGACGTCAAGCCGCCGAGATCACCACCAGCAGCAACGGTTCATCGTGCGTTGTAGGCGAAGGCAAACTCGCGTCGTCAGTGTCGTCCCACTCCTCGGGCACGTAAGGGGGCGAGCTGAACGCGTCCATGTTCGGTGGACTTCCGGGATCACGCGCCGAATCTTCGTGTCGAAGCCCAAGGATGCTGCTGCGGATGCGAGGCTGCTTCAGACATCATCCCGCAGCCTGCGCATGTACGCTCGCTCTCGGGTATAGACATGGACGTCAATGTGGACTTGTACATGCTCGATGAGCTTCAGGATGATTTAGTGTTCAAGTTGATTTATACGAAGATCGCCGCGGAGCAGCAGCCGCCTGCGTGCTCGCCCGTGGCGTCGGACTCCAGCGCGTACGTTCAACGGGGTGTGCGGCTGAAGCGTCAGGCGTTTGCATCCAAGCTCGAGATGATGCAGCAGAAGCGGAGAAGCATCTACAAGCCGACAGTGCGCCCGACCTTGGTGATCAGCTTCGAGGGCTTCAGCTCGTTCGAAGAGGCCAGGCGGACTTCGGGTTCTATGATGAGAGACCGTCGCTCTAACCTCCCGCCGATTTCGTTTTGCTTTTGTTTTGATGAAAGATGGAAAATTTGAGGCTCAAGCGACCCTGACCTCGAGGCAGACCGACTCCTGGAGGCCGCACACCACAGGCTCCAACAGACCTGCTGTTCCCGTTTCAATGAATTGGCACATCCGGGTCTGAAAGCCGTTCTCGAATGGGTCAATTCCGGTGATGACGCCGATGTCTATGTTCTCCTCTCTGGGGCCCACACACCCACTCTATACTTGCACGAGTATGCCTCTCGAAATATGCCGCTACTCTCATCTACTCTAACATGTATCCCTCACGCATGATTACCCTGCTACTTTCATGTTTGAACCTTCACATCCCACGATATGTCCTTGCACACGACTGCCTGCTTCACGCCTCTTCACGTATTCCTCACGTTTGCGCATTTTTTATGCCTTGTTAATGTTTTTCGACGATTCATCAGTCTGGTCTCATCCTCCTTCCTCCTTGACCGCGTACACGTATGTAAGAGGGGGGAAAGGAGAGATATACGTGGACCCGAGCCATGTGGATCCGGATATCGGCGAGATTGTGCTCAAGAATTTGCGGGTTGCGCTGGTTGGGGTTGGATGGGATGCGAGTGTGGGTGCGGGTGGGGGAGGGGCGATGGGGGAGATCACAACTCACGTTTCCACCCGGACGGTCAGAATCCATCGGAGGCGTTCAATATTGACGATGCCCGTACGTCCTCGTCTTGTTTAAACTAGTCGCTGTTGTATTCAACCCGTATCACTGCCTCTAGCTCTCAGACTACCCCTCTTTTCGTCTAAACTTAGTCTCTCATACTCCTTCTGTACATGATTTCTACATGCAAATCTGCTATACATAGTGGTAACGTACATCTCTTACCACTTAGGGCCTGCTACTAATGGATTTCGTCTTGTAACAGGCAGCATCTGCCTTTGGTGCAACCGGTCTTGCAGGGCACTTCTGAGAGGATGCTGGTCGGGTTGGATAAAGAATGTCTCTCAGCTTCGACATCAGAGTGATGCTCAGCTGGTTATGTAGATTGACGAAGACGTGAATGAAGACATACCTCCCAAGCGGCGCTCGAACAGGTGACCAGGACGATGGGAAAGGTGACAGGAGGGCGGAGGAAAATTGGACACGATGGTTGCACAAATCATGTTAAACACATATCCTGTGTGATTTCCTTCACCCATGCGCAATGTGATCTCGTTTTCCGCTATTCTGATCGACAGGCATTGGCCATGAAGAGACAGGGAGGAAGTGTTCGTAAAGCCCTCGACGACCCCAGTGCAAAGAACCCGAAACTCGAAATCATTTGAGCTAAAATCGTTTGAGCTGGCACTGCATGAATGATATGACTTCAGATGAAATTTACTTTCGGAACTTGATGCTTTGAATGATCCAACAAATATTGGTATACTTGGACTTGCAAAGCGGTGCTGGCTAAATTTAGTCGCCAAAATAACGGCAGTCCTATGACTCTTTGCCCCTTCTTAACTTTCTCACCAACAACGGCTGCTGCTCCTCGTCGAACCTTGCGGTCTCGTACAATGTCACAGTACTTTCATAGTTCGAGAAACGTCACTATCGATAACAGCACATTCAACGCCGTGACTAACCAATATCCAAGTTCTAAAGGTAGGGTATTCGTTCTTGTAGAATGGGAGATACATTATGTTGATGAGCATCAACGATAGGCGTATTGGAATCCCTACAGAAACACGTCGCCCACGGAGCGTTTCACGACTCAGGCGAACGATTCGATCCGCCAAAATGTCATCCCAACACACGAGAGGCGATTATCAAGAGGATCATGGACTGGATCAGTGGACTCAACGAAGATACCCGAGATGCTCTCATTATGTGGCTGTACGGCGCAGCTGGTGCTGGAAAATCCGCTATTGCGCAGACCATTGCCGAGATTTTGGAAGACCAGCACTTCGTCCTCGCTAGTTTCTTCTTCTCAAGAAATGACCCACAACGAGGAACGGCCAAGTTGCTCGTCACCACACTAGCATATCAACTGGCGGTCATGCTTCCCCCTGTGTTCCGAGAACGACTAGGTCTGGCATTCGAGAACGATCCTCTGATTACCACACGATCGCTTGAGGCACAATTCAAGAACCTTATCCGAGAACCTCTCCTTGAACTTGTTCATTCCGGATTTTCAACTAACAAACACATCGCCGTCATTATCGATGGTCTTGACGAGTGCGACCATCCAAAAGTTCAATCTAGAATTATCGATCTCTCCTTCAGGCTTCTGCATAGTCGGGATTTACCTCTGAGGATCCTCATAGCAAGTCGGCCAGAAATGGATATCTCCTCATCTTTCGATACAAAACCATTCTCTGCGCTGGCAAGAATTGCATTGGATCACAACTATCAATCCGAATGGGATATTCGACATTTCCTGGCAGATAAATTTAACGAGATCAAAACTCAACATCGCCTTCGATTTTACATCCCGATTGGCTGGCCAGCTCAAGATTCGATGGAAAAACTCATACGAAAGTCCTCCGGGCAGTTTATCTACGCATCGACTGTAGTGAAGTATGTCGAATCCCCGCGTGATCGACCAACGAATCGCCTTGAAGTTGTTCTTGGTATACACCCGCCTTCGGAAGGTGATAGTCCATTCGCAGAGCTTGATGCGCTCTACCGGCATATTTTGATAGGGGTTCAAGATGTGGATCTAATATTGCAGATCGTTGGATTCGTCGTTCTTCACCCTCCGAGCTATTTTTACAGTTCAGTCGCATTTATAGAAGCCTTCCTTTCTCTTGCTCCTGGAGGCGTTCAACTTCTAATGCAGAACCTCGGCTCCCTTGTCTTAGTGGAAAACGATCCTGATAATCCTTATGGTGCAGAGGTGATAACCGTTCGCATATTACATGCATCATTGAAGGATTATCTACTCGACCAGTCACGATCCAAAGATTTTTTTCTCGACCATCTTAAAATGCACACGCAGTATGCTGAGTTATGTCTTGCCCATATGACGGCGCTTCCTGCATTGCAATTCAATTTGTCTCTCCATCCATTCACGGGTATGTCCTCTATGTTCTAATACGTTGCACTTCTACGTTCTAATTGCATATAAAATAGACCCAGTGAATGGACCCTGGCCTATCTTTACACATTTTTTCCATCACTGCCCTCTTGCTCAACCAAATCCACAGCTCGTCCAAACTATTCTCAGTCTAACTCTCAGTCGGTGCCATACCATCCTCGGAGTAAAAGGTCGTTATAATACAAGATTTTCTGTGGAATATTTCAGCTACCTAGATTCCCTCAGCGCTGTATGTGTCTTCTTTTGCAAAACACTGAAATCTGACCACCTCGCCAGATTTGGGCTGATTCGGTGGTTTCTCAATTTTACACTGATGAGATACTCGCACTTGAACAACTCATCAAAGCTCAGCTTGGTCCATGTCCTCGACACTCTCATATCTGCTTCCTTCTGGCATCAATTATGATTATGCATGACAATCCACTGCCTTATTCGGGTTGGGACCTCATTTCTATGGGACAAAATTCGGGAAATCCAAGACGTATAGCACAATTAGGAGACAGTCTTAATTTCCTAACGTCTGGGCATCCTGTTCTTTCTAAACACCTTCATAATACTCTACAAGGTTGGATTATGTCGAACCAGCAACCAGCCAACGCCCCCAGTGTTCACACAAGTGCTGCATGTTTTGCTCTGCGCTATATATCAACATTCGAATCCCCATACGCTGTCGACACCACTAGATTCGGCCGATCTTGCCATTATCATCGGACTCGAATGAATAGTCCTGCGCAATCGCTTTGGTATCGACGGTCTGTCAACACTGCAAACAAAATGTATTACACCAACTATCACTTTCGACATTTTGTCCAAAAGGGAACCTTCGTGGACGCGGAATTCTATCGCATGCGATGGTATCTGTTCAATAGGGGCGAGGCTGTGCATTCCTATTCCTGGGTCATTCAGATCCTTCCGCTATTCCTTGACAAATCAGGTTATTCAGAACAGTTGATTGCCTATGCACGCCGAGCCAAAATGAGGATCAATAATGACTACCTCAACTTCATATATCCACGATTGGAGCCAGAACAGAGATCTGCCCATGCTGCGGTTAAAGCATATCTTAGGAGAGTAGAGGCAGGACAGACTTGATCACATAGCCGAACGAAACATACTCATATGTATAGCAGAGTTGCATAGCATGTACTGGTTCACTATCTTGAACTGTTAGGTTCTCCACAAATTCTACGCTGCTAGAAATTCTTACAGCAGGGTTTGAGCAACACTTATAACATCCATGATCTCGTTTCCCGAGTTCTGATGTGGAATATCGCGTACCTACTGGCTTGAAGCGAGCCAGCCCTCACATCAGAATCATTCTCAGAGTGGCTGCGCTCTTGCGCCGAAGCGCTTCCATCCATGCTACTTGTCCACAAAGGAGGAGTACCTTGGTCGCCTCTGATAAACTTTAACTTGCTCGAATATAGCATACATTCACACAGACGATCGACTCTATAGATGTGAGAGTATGTACAAGCATCTAGAATATCATACCAGCCTCCATCCCACCCAGATACAGTGTGGAAACTGATGGAGGAGGTGCTCAAGATCAGTTTATCTGCGGCTAAATGTCGCCGGCAGCGTCACTTTATCTATAGAAGCTATCCTTTGTGTTTGGTTTCCCGAATCCTTCCAATCGACAAACACCTGAACACAGGTTTGATCCAGATGCTGCGGTGTGGGCCAGACGAAGACTATACTGAAAAGAAGAAGAATCAGAGTGCGTTCATTGGTGACTGCTTACATACTTTACTTCATATTCTTTTTTAGTCTGTATGACGTGTGCATGTGAACGTTTGAACATGTGAATGCCCTTGGCCATCGCACCCCAAATTCAATCGCGATGTGAAATTCAAATCCATTGAGCGACTCGAGGACCCCTGAAAGTACCCTCAGATGCCTGAGGCCAAAATTTCACGTTTTTATCCGGACAGTTTTGGCCAAATTTTATCCGGATGGGGGCTCAGGCCTCCGAGATGAGCAATTTTTATCCGGACGTGACCTGCAGCATATCCCAAGACCGTAAAAATTAAAAATTAAGGTTAAAATTCATAAAATTTCACTCCGGAAACCTTTTATGTGATTCAAGGGAGCCGTAGTATAAAAATTAGAAAGAATTACATGCAATATGAATTCTATACTTGTATTTTGAACTTGCCTAGCCTACTCGTCATCCTCAGCAAATGTCTTCTGCTTCCCGAACGCCTTTACAGCCCGTAAGACTTTCTGCAGATTATTCTTTAGCTGCTTAAATAGATTCATATCGTCTGTAGAAATCTTGAGACCATTTTGGGTGAGTTCTGATGCGTGCTTGAGAGAACAGAGGAAGGCTGATGGGGGATTGCATTCGTAAGTGGTAGTCTTGACCGAAAAGATTTGTAGAATGACGTTGAATTTGTGGTAAGATAGGTTATGGAACGGTTTCTGGAATGCAGAAATTTTTGTAAATAATATACTGCCCATTCATTATTTACTCTAGATTGCTACTAGAACTGTGCTATGAAGAAAGTTGATTTAGCTTAGTGGTTTGCATGTATAGCATTGTTAAGTTTCTCTCTATAGCCTTGAGATCGACTCCTAGGTGAGACTTTTTTCAAATTTCTATCCGGAGTCGGGTCAGGCCTCCTAGCCGGGCCAGTTTTCTATCCGGATCGCTGACCTGAGGGCTTTTGCCCAAATTCCAAAAAAATTATCCGGACAGACCTAAGGCCTTAGACGAATTTTTCTCAATTTCTATCCGGATCGGCCTCAGGGATTTTATAGTACTTTCAGGGGTCCTGCGACTCGCTACGCCAATGCGATAGCTCCGCCTTCGTTTACCCTTCCCTAATTATACTTCCGCCCCGAGGCTGACAAGCACGGTCACGTGGTATTGGGTTTGCACTTTCCTCGGCAAGGGCGTCGGAGTTTCTTCCCTTGTTCTCTTCCTAGTTCCCTCTCTGCTACTCCCTCGCAAAGGTCTTTGGTGAAGTGATTGACGACGAAGAAGAAGAATACTCCGTGTCTGTGTTGAAGCGGGAGTCGGTCAGTGGGACAGACGGTAAGTATTCTTGGACGTAGTTAGAGGAGTGCATTGCCAAGGTGCGTGTATGGGGTTCTATGTAGGAATGTTGATGTTGGCGCTGGTGCTTACTTAACTTGGATGGGGCGGATAGAGTTCCTATTCCTATTATCCGTAAACAAGAACACCAACGCCAATTAACGCGCTGTACGAGTCTTTTACGGCCTATTGACACGGTTCCGAATCGACGGGACTACAACAACTACGATATCGTTCTACACAACAACGGCTTTCCAAACATCCTGCACTCTCTTCCTTCTCATTATCATCACCAAGCATTCATCCACCAGCGGCAAGTCACCACGCTCCTCTTCTCTGCCCCAACCATCATCAACGGCATCAACGCCGCATGCCACCGCGCGCATCCCCTCCATCCAGCCTATCACTGTCACGCCCACCGGGAGCGGACTCTGCGCCTCCTCTTCAGATGCGTCCGCGTCGTTTGCATGAGCGCTGGAGGAGTCGTGGGATGCAGTCGCTCCTGCTCCGCCGTTGCCTTTGCTTGTGCACGGGCATCCTCCATCCTTGATTGCGCCTAAGACCAAGGTCCACGGGGATCCCTGCGCGGGCGTCGGCGTCGGCGGGAAAACGCAAAGGAAGCTCGCTCGCCCCCAGGATATCGATGCTTGGCATCCTCAGGATGGGGCTCGGCTGCACGCGCGATCGCAAGTCCAAAGAACACGCGAAGGATTTGTCGGATGTCGTGCACAGCGTTGGGTTGTCCGAGTGGCATCCTAATTAACGGCACGTCGTGCATGTATGCATATGCGGCGGGCGGGAAATGGGGCTTCGAGATCAACGTGGACCTGAGCCATGTGGACCCGGATAACGGCGAGATTGTGCTGGCGAAGAAGTCGAGGGTGGCGCTGGATGGGGTTGGGTGCGGTGCGAGTGAGAGCGCAGGAGGGGGGCGATGGAGGAGGTTATAAATATGATGAAGGCAAGCAGGGATAAAGACAAGGAGGGCGGTGGTTTGAAAAAGGGAGCGGCGAAAGTGAAAAGGGAGGAGGGGGGGAAGGCGAAATGATTGAGAGGGGGAGGAAAGATTCGAAGGACTCGAAGGATAAGGAGCACAACATAAGTCGTAAATGTAGGTTGCTTTCGCTTTTTTCTTAATCTTGCACGGAATTAAACTTATTTCGTCTCGTTTTACAGCCACATGCTCCATAACCCCATGGCCACCGCACCCGCATCCGCACCCACTTCCTCTCTCTTGTCGCCATTCACATTCACCTCCAACTCGAATGCATACCTACCTAGCTCTATTGCTGTGGCTACGGCTACGTGACCTCCCGCATCATCCAAAGATCGTGCCCATCTCCACCGAGGAAGACGAGGAACATATGAAGGCGGAGCCAAGGTCGTTGGTTTCGCAACGGGAGCGCGCGGGCTCGGTGGCGACTATGAATTCGACTTATTCTCCTATTCGAATTCTACTTCAAGGACGCTCTCGAGGTCGGGCACATGGAGCTCGACTGGGCGGAATGGGAGTGTGCAGTCATTGGTTAGGATTGGGAGTCAAGCGCAGTTGAAGCGCATGCGTGCTCCTGCTCTTGAGGATGGAGGTAATATAGGAGTGGTGTCTAAGGAGAAGAAGAAGGGGAAGGATGCGAATGGTGGTGAGGAGGGGAAAGAGAAGGAAGAGGGCAACAAGAAGGCCACCAAGAAGAACGGCATCGCCTGCTGTGAGCGAGTTTTTGGCGCAGGCTCCGGTGCCAATGCCAACGCGAATGCGAAGACGCTGGGCGTGAAGATGAGCAACGGAATGTTGCTCGGACTCGGGTTTTCTTCTATCGTGCGTCTGCCCTCTTCGGCATCTATGCGCGTTGGATCGCGCGCATCGCCGGTTGGGCCTTCGGTTCCTGGGCTGGGTCCGTCGCCTATCATCACTTCCACCTCCGATGTCGACATGAATAACGCCAACGCCAACGCCAACACAATCGCCGACAACACACTCTCCGCTGAATCTGTATTCTACGCGACACGCATACCCAGCTCGGTGCTCTCCTATGGCTTGAACTTAAGGTTACTGTCGATGACGTTGACGAATTCGCGTATGTCCCATGTATCTTCTTTGTCTGCGAATTCGGGCAACTTGGGACATTCGGGCTCGGGAGCGAATGTGAGGTGGGATGAGCAGGGGCTGGAGAGTGTGCGGGAGATGAGGTGACAAGAGCGGGAGGGACGGGAGAAGGAAGTAGGTGCGGGTGGTGATGGTGAAGACAAGGGAAGTGAGAAGGAGAGAGTAGGCGCTCGCGCGAGGGGCGGAGGAGGACTGCGCTGATAGGTGTGTTCCCGGAGGTGCAGGTCCGGTGCTCGTTAGATGATGTTGGTGTGGGAGGGGAGGCACATCATGACGCAGCAGACGAAGCGAAGTACCGGAATCGGCGGAAGGAAAGGGACAGCGCGAGCATCAAGCGTTTCTCGTACTCAATCCTGACGATCAAGGAGGCAACTTTAGACGGGCATGGGAGGCTGGATGACTGGGATGATGTCATTGCGACGTATGAGAGCGGGAGCGCGGAGGGACATGGTGAAGGATGTGGGCTCCGAGGAGATGGCGGGTGGCGCCGCGGAGGAGTTTGGGTTCAAGGTAAAGGACCACGCAGAGGCGGATGCGGCGCCGGTGAAGAAAGGCCATGCGTGCTCGCTCTTGGAGCAGATGTTGGGCGGGTCCATCCTTGATGCCGCTACAGACAATCTCGCAAGGCTCATCAATAACTTTGATCTACAGGTTACGCCCAGCACGCCCTGATAATGTCTCTGTGTCTGTTCGTGTACATGTCTGGACGAGCAGATGGTTTGGATTGGGGGTGTGAGGACTGGGTACTAGCTACAATAACAGCGTCACCTGTCTCTTCAGAGCAACGCCACCATCGACTCGTCTGTGAGTTGCTCGAGATTGGTGCTCAACCATCTCCGCATTTAGTAAGTGAAGAGGATGTAAATCAGTTGGTGCCTTGCTGGCCGGTTCAACAAACGATTCGTGAAATGAAAGGTACGGGTGAGGGTGCGGGCAAATAAGGATGGTAAGATGGAGCGCTGCATGCAGTAGTGAATATGTCTCGAGGAATCAATGGGCAGTCCGGCATGAAATGACTATGTCTTGCTAATTCTGCTCGACCTTTCATTCTCAGGTATCATTCCGACGTGATACAGCGCAAACAACGCGTGCACCGCAAGATCCTTTTTCCATGTTACGCCGGCATCTCTCAGGGTACGCTTCGATCGATACTCGGCACTTTGCAGGATCCTAACAATGTTTTTTTCGATTTTCAGCGTCCCAGTCGTTTCCCCGTCGTCTCCCCATCATTTTTATCAATGGACGAGCAACAGCGACATTGGGTCTGGACATCAGAGTGGTGTCAGTTACACACCCAACTCGCGTTTCCACCCGAGCGGTCAGGAACCATGGGATGCGTCCAATATTGACGATGCTCGTGCATCCTCTCGTCTTGTTTAAACTAGTTGCTGTATTCAACGCTTTCACTGCCTCTAGCTCTCAGACCACCTCTGAATCTAAATTTGTGCACTCACATATCGATTTCTACCTGCAAATTTGCTATACATTGTGGTACGTATATCTCTTACTACTTCTGTCTTACTGCTAATTGGTATTGTCTTGTAACAGGCGGCATCTGTTTTTTGTTCAATCGGTCTTGCAGGGCACTTTCGAGAGGATGCACATTGGGTTGGAGAAAGAACGCTTCTCAGCTTCAACACTGACTGAGGTTCTTTGGTGGTATATAACTAGGATCACGGCCTGTCACCCCATATTTATGTCCAGTGCATTGTACGGGGACTATGGCGGAAGTTATGGCGGAAGTCATTCAAAGAACGATCCGTGGGTTGATGAAGACGAGAATGAAGACCTACCTCCCAAGGGGCGCGCAAATGGATGAGGACAACCGAGAAGGATGAGAAGAGATCATGGGACAGAAGAGGGCGGACATGATGATCGGGTAAATCAGGTTAGACACATGTGCTGTGTGATTTTCTTCACTTGTATGCAATATGATCTCGTTTTTTGCTATTCTGATCAACAGGCATTGGTCACGAAGAGACAGGGAGAAAGTGTTCATAAAGCCCTCAACGATCCCTGCGCAAAGAACCCGCGAAACTCGAAATGATCTGAGCTAAAATCATTTGAGCTGGCACTGCATAAATGACATGGGTTCAGATATTGTTTATGTTTGGAACGTAATGCCTTCAATCATACGTCAAATATGGATATACTTGTGTTTGCATGGCGGTGCAGGCTAAATTCAGACATCAATATAACGGTGTTCTGTCAGTGTTGCCCTTTCCCAGATCCCCCCACTGATACCAGCTGCTCGTCGTCGGACATTCCACTTCCCCACAATGTCAATCTTCAATAGAGCGACCGACTTCACTATCATCAACAGCACGTTGCACAATCACCAAATTCAACTTCAGAGTTCGAAAGGTACGATGTTCAATCGTGTGGAATTATATACACGTCATGCTCATGCAGGGGTCGAAAATAGGCGGATTTGAGCGCCTACAGGAATACGTCGCCCATGGAGCATTTCACGACTCAGGCGAGCGCTTCGATCCTCCAAAATGTCATCACAACACACGAGTCGCGATTATCAAAAGGATTACAGAGTGGATCAGTGGACTCAACGAAGATACTCGAGAGGCGCTCATTATGTGGCTGTACGGCGCTGCGGGTGCTGGAAAATCGGCCATTGCGCAGACTATTGCCGAGATTTTGCATGGCCAGCACTTCGCCCTCGCCAGTTTCTTCTTCTCAAGAAATGACCCACAGCGAGGAGTAGCCAAGTGGCTTGTTACAACCCTGGCATATCAGCTCGCGGCAAAGCTTCCTCAGGTGTTCCGGGAACGAGTCGCCCTTACATTTGAGCAAGACCCCCTGATTGTCACAAAATCTCTTGAAGCGCAGTTCATGGCCCTCGTTCGGGAGCCCCTCCTTGACCTTCTTCATTCCGGATTTTCAACTAACAACAACATCGTCATCATTATCGATGGTCTTGACGAATGCGACGATCCTCAAGTACAAGCCAGAGTTATCGATCTCTCCTTCGACCTTGTTCGAGGACGGGACATACCTCTCAAGATCCTCATAGCAAGTCGGCCGGAGATCGATATCTCTTCATCTTTTGACACAAAACCATTCTCTACGCTGTCAAGAATCGCATTGGATAACTGCTATCGATCCGAAGAGGATATTCGACATTTCCTCGTAGATAAATTTAATGAAATCAAAACTCAGCATCGCCTTCACTCTTACATCCCGATTGGCTGGCCTGCTGAAGAATCCCTGGATACACTCGTACGAAAGTCGTCCGGGCAGTTTATCTATGCATCGACTGTGGTGAAGTATGTTGCATCTCCACGTCATCGTCCAACGCATCGCCTTGAAGTTGTCCTTGGTATACAACTGCCAAAGGCGGGTGATAATCCGTTTGCAGAGCTGGATGCGCTGTACCGGCACATCCTGACGGGCGTCGAAGATGTGGATCTAATATTGCAGATCATTGGCTTCGTCGCTCTTCACCCTCCGCTTCTTTTCATGTCAGTGGCATTTATAGAAGCCTTCTTCTCGCTTGCTCCTGGAGATGTTCAACTTCTAATGCAGGACCTCGGCTCCCTTATCTCAATCGAAAACCATCCTCATTATCCTGATGGTGCAGTGTTAACCATTCGAATATTACATGCCTCATTGAAAGATTATCTACTCGACCAGTCGCGATCCAAAGATTTTTTTCTCGACCGTGTCAAAATGCACACGTATTATACCGAGTTATGCCTTGCCTATATGACGGCGCTTCCTGCCTTACAATCCAATTCGTCTCACCATCCATTTACGGGTATGTCCCTCTATGTTCTAATACATTGAATTTCTGCGTTCTAATTGCATAAAAAATAGATGGATCGCATGCCTTGTGGCGTATCTTTTCATATTTCTTTCATCACTGCCCTCTTGCTAAACCAAATCCACAGCTCCTCCAGCATATTCTTTATCTAACTCTCAGTTGCTGCCATACTATCCTCGGAGTAAAAGGTCGTTATGGTATAAGATTTTCTAAGAAGTATTTCACATACCTCGATTCCCTCAACGCGGTATGTGTCTTCTTTTGAAAAACAATGAAAGCTGACCACCTCACCAGATTTGGGATGATTCTGCAGTTTCTCAGTTTTATACTGATGAGATAATAGCACTTGAACAACTCATCAAAGCTCAGCTTGGTCCATGTCCTCAACATTCTCACATCTCCTTCCTTCTAGCCTCAATTATGATTGAGCAACCACTGGGTTATTTGGCTTCTGACCTCATTTCTATGGGACAAAATTTGGGAAATCCATGGCGTATAGCACGGTTAGGATCCCAACTTCATTACCTAACATCTGGGCATCCTGTTCTTCGTAAAAACCTTCATAACACTCTACAAGATTGGATTATCTTAAGCCAGCAACCAGCTGGCAGCCCCAGTGTTCACACCAGTGCTGCATGTTTTGCTCTGCGCTATATATCGACATACAAACTCCCATATGCTGTCGACACAACTAGATTTGGCCGATCTTGTCATTATCATCGGACTCGAATGAATAGTCCTGCACAATCACTTTGGTACCAACGGTCCGTCAACACTGCATACAAAATGTATTACACCAGCAATTACTTTCGATTTTTTGTTCAAGATGCTGGACAGGGGGCCTTCGTGGACGCGGAATTTCATCCTATCCCATGGTATCGGTTCAATATGGGCGATGCTTTTCATGCCTATTTATGGGTCATTCGGATGATTCCGCTACTCTTTCGCGAGTCGGATTACTCAGAAGAGTTGATTGCCTATGCGCGCCAAACCAAAATCAGGTGCAACAATAACTACCTCAACTTCATATATTCATCATTAGAGCAAGAACACAAATCTGCCCGGGCTGCAGTTAAAGCATATCTGAGGAGAGCAGAGGATGGGACGTTTTAATCACATAGCTGAACGATATATACTCATACGTGTAGCGGAGTGGTACGGTACGTACTGGTTTACTATTTCGAACTGTTAGGTTCACCACAGATTCTACATTGCTGGCAATTCTTACAGCATGTTTTAAGCAATATTTGTAACATCAACTGGTCAGATGGATGCCCTGTGGATGAACCTGTTACTAATCATTACCAATGTTTAAATAGTTGTCTTCCTGCACAGCGGCTTAGCGATAAAAAAAAAAGTCATACGTAGAATTATCAATGAACAGTGTGTTTTAATGGGCGATATATATTATAATCAGATAGATTCAACGTAGAAGATAAGTATACCAAGCTCTTAAGACGAATGGAATTGTCTTGGGTTTCTGATACCATAAATTTTACAGAGGTCGGGAGTTCTCCCCGCTCTTGTGCCGAAGCACTTCCCGCCATGCTACTTATCAACAAGGGAGGAATATCTTGGTGGCCACCTCCAGCAATATCAACAATGTAGCGGGGTCCAATGAAGTCTAGCATGATATTCTGGACGTTGGTACATACTCTAACATCTATCGAGTCGAACATCTATGGGAATGCACGCTACATTAGAGAAGATAATACTTACTACCAGAGGTGCCCAAGCTGTTGCTAAATCTCGCCGGCAGTGATGGTTTATAAGTAGAAATTACCCTTGATTTCGGTTTCCCAAATTCGTCCTGAACACAGGTTTGATACAGGTGCTGTGGTGTTGGGTAGATGAAAACTAGATAGGAAAGACGAAGAATAAGAGTGTGCTCATTGGGGACTGCTTACTTTACTTCATATTCTTTTTTTAGTGTGTGACGCGTAAATGACCCTGAATGACGCGCCTCAAACTAGCATGAGCATTAAGCGGTTCTTGTACCCAATCCTGATGATCAAGGAGGCGGCGGCGGATGGACTTGGCATGGAAGGCCAGATGATTGGGATGATGTCATTGCAGAGTATGGGGCGGGAGTGCTGAGGAGGATGTCGGCTCCGAAGTCGCAATAGCGTGCAAAGCCCAGTGAACGATGACGATACCATGATCAGTGTTCGTTGTTTTGTCTTTTCTTTCTTTCTTCTCCTATTCTTCATATCGATGATTTTTTTCCTGTAGATGTTGGGCCGCGGGCATGTTCTGCGTCGTTCAGTGGGCTCGATCATCGAAGGTTCTCCGTGTGTTTGTGTCGAGAAACGCAAGCACTCCGCGGTCCAAGGTCAAAGCCTGCACATGTACAAAGGCAATTTAGAGAGCCGCCCAACAAAGCTCACATCGTCGGTCCAGTTCGGCGGCGAGCTTATGCCCAAGGCGCAGCAGGGACTGCTGGACAGGCAGAGCTTGAAAGAGCACTGTCTTAACGCTGATGGTGAGGATTTGTTTGTTTCTTGTAAGTTGACATTTGTTTGTTGTGTACATATTCGAAAGCTTACCGAGGAACTTTTAGATCACGCTGTACTCGTTTTCACTAAGCCAGGGGCTGCCACACGCTTGCGCTCGAGCACCTGCACATCGAACCCCAGAGGCGACACTCCTCCTCTCTCGGCTTCGGATGGGTCACCCATCTCCGGAGGATCGCAATCAAGCATCGACCTCTCACATATCAACATCACCTTGTCCAATGCCACTCACCCCATGTCTACCGTCACAAGGAACAACGTCCGCGCTCACGCATATGTACACGGTGCTGGCCATCGCCGTCAATACTCCAAGTCGCATGTCTCCCGCTCTTCGGTGTACGAAACGGTTGAGGACAAGATGTTGAATTTGGATTGCACGGGTCCTGCATATTCGGTGACATACAAGAAGAGCAGCGCCAGCCCGACGTCACGCCAGCCGGTGTTGATTGTCGACTCCGACACTGTCGCTGAGCTCCTAGTCCGAGGAGTTGGTATGGAATGACGAGCGCGGTATTGTCTCTCTGAGGAAATATTACGCTCTTCGCGACAAGGCTCAGAATATCGTGACTGAAAACCGCAGGCTGTAGTCTTATACGCCCTTCTCTATATTCGCCATTCAATATAAGCCTTTGCAATTTTACCTGTATTTGATTGATTTATTCATTGATTCGCCTCGTCATTATCCGTAGTTTTCCAAGCACCGGGAAGTCCGGCCGGTATGCAAACACTTCTTCAGCATTTTGTGCAGAATCATGGCCCACTTCCGTACGAACTCCGCCCGCATCGCATTCGCTCCCGCACATGGTCGCGTCCGTCACCGTATCCTCAAGGACGTGCATCTAAGTGATGCTCTCGGCGAAAAAGAAGTGCTCGACGGCCACCATCGATATGCAGGATCATCATACACCTGTTTTGCAGCAAGTGCCCGTCAACCGGAACATGAGGACTAATAGGACTTGGACCAAGGACAATGGCACGGCGCCGTTCTTGGGTGCGCCCAAGTCCTTCTCGCCGCTCGTGACGGATGACGACGACAACGCGCCCAAACGCAAGAACGCATTCGGACTCGCGCCAAACACACGCGCAAGTTGTATCGATGAAAAGTTGGCTGACTTCTTCTTCCTTTTTCTTTCTTCTTCTAGCCCTGGAGATACTCTGAGGGTTAACCAACCCTGACCCCAAGGCAGACCGACACCTGGAGGCCGCACTCCCGCAGTCCCCCAACATGCCTCCTGTTCCTGCTTTGACGAACCCGCCTTTCCGAATCTGAAAGTCGTTCTCGAATCAGTCACTTCCGGTGTTGACGCCGATGTCTATGTTCTCCTCTCCGGGGCAAAAACACCCAATCTACTCGAGTATACTTGCGCCCCTATACCTCTCGAAATATGCCGCTACTCCAATCTACTCCAACATCTATCACTCCCGCATGATCACCCAGGTACTTTCATGTTTTAACCTTCACACCCCACGATGTGTCCTTGTACACCACTGCCTGCTTCACGCCTCTTCATGTATCCTTCACGTTTACGCATTCTTCACGCCTTGGTCATATTTTTTGGCGGTCCATTAGTCTTGTCTTGTCTTATCTCTCCTTCCTCCTTGGCCGCATACACGCATGCAAGAGGGAGCAAAGGAAGCAGTGAGATATATGTGGACTGGAGCCATGTAGATCTGGCTATTGGCAAGATTGTGCTGGTGAAGAAGTCCCCGGTTGCGCTGGATTAGGGTTGGATGGGGTGCGAGGGCGGGGGTGGCAGGGGCAATGGGGGAGGTTACGAATGTGATGAAGGCGGGCAGGGATGAGGAGAAGGAAGGTGGTGGCAAAATCATGTCTGCTGGGTCTCACCAGCATTTGCAGCGTAGCACTGTTCACAGAGCTTTGTGGTGCATATTTCTTTTCAAAACCTGCACAATAGCTATCTGATTTGCTATACACAGCTATACATACAGTCCAAACGTGTCATGTCGCGTTCCTGTCTAACTCACACAAATTCTCTCTCCGTATGACACATTTGGTCCATTAAAGAACCGGCATATACTACCACATGGGCAGGAATGACAACTGCTACCAAAATAGCCAGACACGGCTTTTATCATCAGGGGAGTGTCGGGTCAACATAAAAGGTACGGATCTCACCTTGATGTGACCACTTTGTATCCAAACCTTCCACAGGGCTCTGTGTGTACTTTGTGGCTTGAGACAGGAGGAGGCGAGGTCAAAAAAGATTCGGATTTTCGATGAGGGTTAAGGCAAAGGTGCGTATACATTTTTCGAGTTGCTGTTGCCGCTGTCTGATGAGAAACGGACGCCGGTTGACCCACGAACACCAACAACCTCTGTTCTGTAGTCGTCGTCATCGTCGATAGTGAGCCTGTGTCTCGCCTATCTGGTACGATAATCTGGCACGATGTCATATACCCCGAATGCGAATGCTTGTAACGCCTCTGATCTGCTCGATATGTTCCAGGATGTATGGGAGGTTTGGTTCAAGGCTGTTGGAGCTGAGTGCCAGCCGCACAATGGCGGCATCACTCATCTCTGCAGAGCAAGGCTGCCTGTCATCCTTCTTTGCATATACCCTTATCCGTACGTTTCAGCTCAAGAATAGTTCGTTGAGCCAGCCAGCAGCATATCAGCATATTCACATTCTTTCTACTTACAGTGACCCATTACTCAATGCACAACCCAGGCCCCTGAGACTCAAAGCTCTTCCTCAACAAATTTGCCGAGCCAGAAACTATCGGACGCGTTCAATATTGGCAATGATCGTGCGTTCCATCGTCCTGTTTAAACCTAGACGGTGTTGTATTCAACGCTTTCACTACCTCTAGCTTTCAGACTACCCCCCTTTTCGTCTAAATTTGTTCCCTCACGCATCCTTCTGTACACGATTTCTATCTGCAAATTTGCTATACATTGTGGTACGTACGTCTCTTACTACTTAGATCTTGCTGCTAATCGGTTTTGTCTTAAGAATGCTTCTCAGCTTTGACATCGACTGCGGCTCTTTGATGTTACATAGCCAAGATCACAGCCTCTCACGCCATATTGATGTGAACTGCACTGTACGGGGTGAACGGGGACTATGGCAGAAGCTGTTCCGAGAGCGATCAGTAGATTGATGAAGACGAGAATAAAGATCCACCTCCCAAGCAGTGCATGAACGGATGACGCAGACGACGGGGAAGGACGAGAGGAGATCAAAGGATAGATAAAGGAGGGAAAACGATGGTCACGCAAATTAAATTAGACATGTGTGCTATATCATTTTTTTCTCTTGCGCGCAATGTGATCTCGTTTTTGGCTATTCTGATCAACAGGCATTGGCCATGCAGAGACAGGGAGGAAGTATTCATAAAGCACTTGACGACCCTAACGCAAATAGCCTGAGACTCGAAATCGTTTGAGCTAAAATCATTTAAGCTGGCCCTGCATAAATGACATGCGACGTATGTGATCATTCATCTAGGGATTCAGTAAAGATTGCCCAAACCGTGTCGCGTACTTGGTACAATCTTGATCATACCCTTTGGTCTACCATACCAGAGCGGATTATCTTACATCCTGATGGACAAGGAGAAATCAGTTGTCCATATAGTATTTTCACTCAAAGTAAGGAGAACACGGAGGTTCTGAGGCATTCTTCAAGTGGAAAATTGCAAGGGATGGCCCACTTGGTATGAAAGGCATGGATGTGGATGGTCTGCTGGACGGGATACCAAAGGTTATCAGGTCAGATAATGCATGGACTCTCACCCCATGGACCGCAGGATATCTTGCTCCTGCATACCTTCATCTCAGCCACATTAACACGAGTGTTTCTATAAACAAGAATTCCCCGTTTATTTTCGATTCGTTCACCTTGGACGCGTTTTATGTGGGATCTTTGCCTTCGGAGCTAGTCGAGCACATTTTTCTACTGGCCACAGATGAAGTCACAGCGGCTGAGGAACTTCTTTCTGTTTGATGAAGGTCTCGTGAACTTGTGATGCGCCGATGGCGACGAAACAAGTTCTCTGCACTGGTAGAACACTTCATAGAATATGGGATAGTAAGTCCTCTACAGTCTCATGACACACTTGATATTTAAAAATTCTTAACAGGCTATGTGGATAAATTACGGACATTTTGATCCGAAGTCAACTGGCAAATCCCCTCCTGACGTTTCTATAGGCTGAAAGTACTGTTTTGAAATTCCCTCCCGTGTGTGGATACGCGCCAGTTGTGGGTCATGAACTTGAATGGGGTCAAAGCCCATTTTGGTCATCGTCGGAACGTTCTTCCCGTATCTATCATACTTGTCAGCTTCCTTTGCATGGGAAAATAGACTTCTGACTTTCTGGAGAATGCTACAAGGCAATTCAAGATATGATGCTTACCCCGAGATAGAAAAGAAAAGGGCATAACCAAGATAGTGACGCATAACTTTCAATCGAATCGTTCACCTGCTGGGCATCCAAGTTGTCGTTCGCTTAAGAAATGCTTCATCAACTTCTCAATATACTGCCTGACCTCACCTTGCAGGCATCTTTTCGAAATTGCCGAATTCAGGGCAACATATACGACTGAGTATGCTCGACGTCAGGCGACATCAAACAAATCAAGTCACTGCATAAATAGCAAGGGTTCAGATGAAGTTTACTTTCGGAACTTGATGCCTTGAATGATCCGACAAATATCTGTATACTTGTACTTGCAAGGCGGTACTAGCTAAATTTAGACGCCAATATAGCGGCATCCTATCAATCTTTGCCATGTCCCAGCTTTCTCACCAACAACGGCTACTGCTTCTGGTTGAACCTTGCGATTTCGTACAATGACACAGTACTTCCATGGATCGAGAAACTTCACTATTGATAACAGCACATTCAACACCGTGACTCACCAATATCAAAGTCCTAAAGGTAGGGTATTCATTCTTGTGGAATGGGAGATACATGATGTTGATGAGCATCAACGACAGGAGTATTTGAATCCATCCAGAAATACGTCGCCCATGGAGCATTTCACGACTCAGGCGAGCGCTTCGATCCGCCAAAATGCCATTCTAACACACGAATCGCGATTATCAAGAGGATCACAGAGTGGATTAGTGGAAGTGGACTCAACCAAGATACCCAAGAGGCTCTCATTATGTGGCTGTACGGAGCAGCTGGAGCAGGGAAATACGCCATTGCTCAGACTATAGCGGAGATTTTGCATGGCCAACACTTCATCCTCGCAAGTTTCTTCTTCTCAAGAAATGACCCACAGCGAGGAGTAGCCAAGTGGCTTGTCACAACCCTGGCGTATCAGCTCGCGGCAAAGCTTCCTCAGGTGTTCCGGGAACGAGTCGCCGTTACATTCGAGCAAGACCCCCTGATTGTCACAAGATCACTTGAGGCACAGTTCATGGCCCTCATTCGACAGCCTCTCCTTGAGCTTCTTCATTTCGGATTTTCAACCACCAATCACATCGTCGTCATTATCGATGGACTTGATGAATGTGAAGATCCAAAATTTCAAGCCAGAATTATCGATCTCTCCTTCAGTCTTCTGCATAGTCGGGACTTACCTCTCAAGATTCTCATAGCCAGTCGCCCAGAGATCGATATCTCTTCATCTTTCGATAGGAAACCATTCTCTATGTTGGCAAGAATCGCATTGGATGACGACTATCAATCTGAGAAGGATATTCGATATTTCCTGGCAGATAAATTTAACGAGATTAAAACTCAACATCGCCTTCGCTCTTACATCCCGATTGGCTGGCCCGCAGAAGATTCACTCCATACACTCGTGCGGAAGTCCTCCGGGCAGTTTATCTACGCATCGACTGTGGTGAAATATGTTACATCCCCGCGTCATCGACCAATGCATCGTCTTGAAATTGTTCTTGGTATACACCCGCCAAATGCAGACGATAGCCCCTTCGCAGAGCTCGACGCATTGTACCGGCATATCCTGACAGGGGTTGAAGATGTAAACCTAATATTGAAGATCATTGGATTTGTCATTCTTCACCCTCCGCACATCTCTCACAGCTTGGTAACATTTATAGAAGCTTTCTTTTCGCTTGCTCCTGGAGATGTTCAATTTCTAATGCAGAACCTCAGCTCCCTTATCTCAGTCGAAATACATCCTACTCATTCTGATGGTGCAGTGTTGGCCGTTCGCATATTACATGCATCATTGAAAGATTATCTACTCGACCACTCGCGATCCAAAGATTTTTTTCTTGACCGTCTCAAGATGCATACGCAGTATGCCGAGTTATGCCTGGCTCATATGACGGAGCTTCCTTCATTGAAATCCAATTTGCCTCTCCAATCATTCACGGGTATGTCCCTCTATGCTCATAAGTTCGAAGTTCTACGTTCTAATTGCATAAAAATTAGACCCATTGAATCAATTATGGCCTATCTTTACATATTTCTTCCATCACTGCCCTCTTGCTAAGCCAAATCCACGGCTCCTCCAACTTACTCTCAGTCTAACTCTCAGACGCTGCCATACTGTCCTCGGAGTAGAAAGTCATTATGATACAATCTTTTCTAGGCAGTATTTTAGCTACCTCGATTCCCTCTGCTCTGTATGTGTCTTATTTTTTCGAAACAATGAAATCTAACCACCTCGCCAGATTTGGGATGATTCGGCGGTTTCTCAATTTTACACTGATGAGATAGTCGCACTTGAACAACTCATCAAAGCTCAGCTTGGTCCATGTGCTCAACATTCTCACATCTGCTTCCTTCTGGCCTCAATTAGTATGAATGACGATGGAAATGTTTATTGGGGTCCTGACCTCATTTCTATGCAACAAAATTTGGGAAGTACAACGCAGTTAGGATGCAATCTTAATTTCCTAACATCTGGGCATCCTGTTCTTCGTAAACACCTTCGTAACACTCTACAAGATTGGATTATCTCAAGTCAGCACCCAGCCGACACCCCCAGTGTTTATGCCAGTGCTGCATTTTTTGCTCTGCGCTATATATCAACATGCGAATTCCCATACACTGTCGACACAACTAGATTCGGCCGATCTTGTCATTATCATCGGACTTGAATGAATAGTCTTGCGCAATCACTTTGGTACCGACGGTCTGTCAACACTACATACAAAATGTATTACACCAACGATCGCTTTCGTAATTTTGTCCAGGGCACTGGAAAGGGAGCCTTCGTGGACGCGGAATTTCATCCCATGCGATGGTATCTGATCAATATGGACGAGACTTTTGATACCTATTTCTGGGCCATTCTGAGGCTTCCGCTATTCCTTGACAAGTCAGGTTACTCAGCACAGTTGATTGCATATGCATGCCAAGCCAGAATCAGGCGCAATAATGATTATCTCAACTTCAATTATTTATCATTGGAGGACAAACGGAGATCTGCCCAGGCTGCGGTTAAAGCATATCTTAGGAGAGTAGACTATGGACGGACTTGATCACAAAGCAGAACAAGAAATACTCATATGTGTAACAGAGTTGCTAAGTATGTGCTGATTTACTAACTCGAACTGTTAGGCTCCCCATGGATTCTACACTGCTGGCACTTCTTACTGCAGGATTGGAGCAATTTTTATAACATCAACTGGAGAGATGGAAGCTATACATTGGTACATCGATCGACTTCTTTCCAATCATCGCCAACGTCTGGATAGCTGTCTTCCTGCAGAGCGGCTTAGCGATAAAATGAAATCATCTATAGAATTATTGATGGAATGCATGAATATATTATAAACAGATAGACGCAACATTGCAAACCCATACACCAAATTCTGAAGGCAAATGGAATTGTCTTGGATTTTTATGCCATAAATTCTACAGAGGTCGGGAACAAAGGGAGGAATGCCTTGGTTGCCTCCAACTGTAACAGTCGCCACAATTTAGTGGGGTCTAATGGAGTCTGGCACAATATTGTGGGCATTTGTACATACTCTAATATCTATAGGGTCCAACTTTTGTGGGGATGTATGCTATATAAGAGCAAGATAAGCTTATCAGAGGTGTTCATAGATCAGTTTATCTGCCGCGGGCAGTGACGGTTTATCCATAGAAATTACCCTTGATTTTGGATTCTTGAATCCTTCCGATGGATGAACACTTGAATAGAGGTTTGAAACATATGCTGTGGTGTGGGTCAGACAAAGACTATACTAGAACGAGAATGTGTTCATTGGGGACTGTGTAAGCCTGGCACCCCAGTCTTATCACAACCCCTTACATATTATCTTGTCTTCTACATTTATGTACACGTGACTGCGATCCCCAACCCCTTTTCCTTGGACACCGACTTCTCTTTACCTTACTTATGCACCGTACACATCATGTAACCTAGTCAGTCGTTCTATCGATATATCGTGGTCCTGTCATTCTCCACGTGACTCTCAGTGAGCCCTGTGACTCCGGGCTTTCAGACTGCCTACTTTACTTCATATTCTTTTTTAATGCACTCGTAAACGCTGTTTTCTCCGTATGTCACGTGAATGACCTTGAATGACCCAGTTCTAATGCGATGCAAAATTCAAATCTTTCAAGCGGATCGGGAAGCCAATGCGGCGCGTCATTTGGCTCCGCTTTCGTCTACCCCGCTTAAACACGGTCACGTGGTATTCGGTTTGCATTTTCCTCGGAATGGGCGTCGGGTTTTCTTTCTTTGTTCTCTTCTCAGTTCCCTCTCCGCTAGTCTCTCGCAAAAGGTCTTTGGTGACTCGACCGGCCACGACAAAGGACACTCCGTGTACTGTCCGCGACTCTGCGTCTGTGTTGAGCGGGAGTTGGTCACTGAGACGGATGGGCGCTAGTGCCAGTGACTTTTCTCGCCATGGATGGATGGATAGAGTTCCTATTCCTATTATCAGTGTGAAATAATAGGATCGCCAACAGTTCACGCGTTGCATGAGTCTTTTACGGCCTATTGACACGGTTCCGCATTGATGAGACTACAACTCCAGAACATCAACACCAACATTTTCACAACTATGATTTCGTTCTATACAGCGAACCATATATTTTGAACGACCACACGGCACTTACCCACTCGCGAATTTACTTTCAATAACGAGAACAAGAACAAGAACAACAAATTTTGACAATTTATGAGACAACGAGGTTGCACAGTTCAATCCCACTGCTCTCCAAACCTTCCGCACCCTCGTCCTGCTCTTCCTCATCAACAAGCATTCAACCGCCAGCATGAAGATCCCCATACACCTCCTCGCTACCCCAGCCATCAGCAAGGACATCAATGCCGCATGCCAACACCACCGCGCGCATCCCCCTCCCTCTTGCTTATCACCGCCACACCCTCCGCGACTGGCCTCTCCGCTTCAGAGTCGTTGTCGTCGTCCGCGTCCGCGTCGTTTGCGCGGGAGCTGGAGGTGTCGTGGAATTTGGTCGCTCGGGGACCCCAGCGCGGGCGCGGGTGTCAATGAGAAAGCGTAACGAGAGCTTGGCCCCGAAAAATCAAAGCTCAGCATCCTTGGGATGGGATGGGGCTCGGAGCCACGCGCGATCACAATTCCGCAGAACGCGCAAGGGATCTCTCAGAGTCGTGCACCGCGCCAGGCTCTCCGAGTCCGCTCTCATTAACGACACGTCGTGCACGTATGCGTATATGATGAGCAGGAGAGGCGGCTTTGAGATCTATGTGGACCCGAGCCATGTGAATCCGGATATCGGCGACACTCTGCTGGTGAAGAAGTCGAGGGTGGCTCTGGATGGGGTTGAGTGCGGTACGGGTGCGAGTGTGGGAGGGACAATTGGAGAGGTTGCAGATGTGATGAAGGTGGGTAAGGAGGGTGGGGGTTTGAAGGACGAGCAGGGCAAGGAGGGGTTAAGGCAGGTGAAAGGGAAGCAATCCTTACCCACGTTTGAAGAGTGCGTTTTTCTTCCTTCTCTTTTTTCTTTGTGTCTTTGCCCTGTTGTCGTCTTATTAGTGTCCTCTCGGTCATCGTGTACGGGTGCTCACATACACTCCATTCTTCACAGCCCCAGGCCCATTCTTCCCCAAAGCTCAAGCTCAAGCCCAAGGCCCACAGTCCCGCATGCGCCCATGTCCACTGCGCCCGCATCCGTATTCACTTACTCTTTCGTATTTGCCTCCACCTCCCACTCGAATGCATGCCTATTTCTAGTTCTAGCGCTATCGCCATGGCCACGGCTGCACGCTCCCTCGCACTATCCAAGATTGTGCTCATGGCCAACGAGGAAGATGAGGAGAATATGGAGGCTGGGCGAAGATTGGCGTTTTCGCAACGGGAACGCGCGAGCTCAGTGGCGACCATGATTTCCGCTTACTTCTCTAATGGAACGCGTCCGAGGTCGGGCACGCTGAATTTGACTGGGGGAGGCATGCTCGCGCCGCCTGGGGCCTTTGGTAGTGGCAAAAATGCCAACGCATGGGACAGGGTCAGGGGATCGATTGCGTTGCGCACGAACAAGAGTGTGCGGTGGCTGGCAAGTATGGGGAGTCGGGCGCAGTTGAAGGGTATGCCTGCTCTTGGTCTTGACGATGGGGGTGATGTGGCAGGGGATAAAGAATAGAAGAATGGGAAAGGGAAGAAGAAAAGCAGAAAGGGGAAGGTTGGTGAGGTGGGGAAGGAGAAGGACGACGGATGGACAGAAAGGAGAAAGAGAAGCCAAAGGCGCAGCCGATGGGCATGTTGATGCGGAAGGCCGGATGACTGAGATGATGTCATTGCGGAGTATGAAAGCGGGAGTGCTGAGGGGGATGTGGGCTCCGAAGACGCAATAGCGAGCACAGTCCGATGAAGGATAACGATACTATGGTTAGTGTACGTTGTTTTGTCTTTTCTTTCTTTGTTCTCCTATTTTTCATGTTGAAAGACATTCTCCTATAGATATTGGGTGGCGGACATGTTCGGCGTCGTTCGGTCGGCTTGATCATTGAAGCTTCTCCATGTGTCCGCGTCGAGAAACCCAAGCACTCCGCGGTCCAATTCCACGGCCTGCACATGTACAAAGACAATTAGGAGCAGTACGAGTCGCCCAACAATGCCCGGATCGTCGAGGAGCCATCCATTGCATCCAGATCATCGTTTCAGTTTGGCAGCAAGTGTATGATCAAGGCGCAGCGCGAACTGCTGGAGAGGCAGGGCTTGGAGGGGCATCGTCTTGTTGCTGATGACGACGATTTGTCTGCTTCTTGTCAGTTGGCATTTTTTTGTTTTGTATTCGAAAGCTTACCGAGGAACTGTTAGATCACGCTGTATCCGTTTTCACTATGCCAGGGCCTGCCACATGCTCGCGCTTGAGCACCTGCACCTTGAGCTCCGGAGGCGACGCTCCTCTTCGGAAGGGTCACCCATCTCCAGAGGATCGCAATCAAGCATCGACCTCTCACATATCAACATCACCTTGTCCAACGCCACTCACCTCATGTCAATCGTCACAAGGAACAATGTCCGTGCTCGCACCCGTGCTCGTGGTGCTGGCCATCGTCGTTGATACTCCAAGTCGTATGTCTCCCGCCATTCAATGTCCGAAACGATTGAGGACGAGATACTGAACCCGAACCATACGAGTCCAGTGCATTCGGTGCCGTACAAGAAGAGCAGTACCAGCCAGACGACGCGCCAGGCGGTGTTCATCGTCGACTCCGACACTGTGTCGTTCAGCTCAAGCCAGAGGAGTCTGTGTGGGATGATGAGCGCAGTATTGTCGCTCTGGTGAAATATTGCGTCCTCCGCGACCAGGCTCAGAATACCGCGACGGAAAGCCGCAAGCAGTGGTCTGATACCGCCTTCTCTTTTTCGTTTGTATTCGATTGATTTGTTCATCTGTAGTAGCTTTCCGAGCACCAAGCACCAGGCAGTCCGGCCGGTATGTAATCACTTCTCCAGCATTCCACGCAGAATTATGACCCACTTCCGTCTGAACTCTGCTCGCACCGCGTCCGCTCCTGCACAATATCGCGTCTGTCACCGTACCATCAAGGACGTACATCCAAGATGACGCTCTCGCTGAAACAAAAGCGCTCGACGGCCACCATCGATGTGCAGGATCATCGTACACCCGTTTTGCAGCAAGTGCTCGTCAACTGGAACACAAGGACCAATAGGACTTGGACCAAGGACAATGGCACGGCGCCGTTCCTGGGTGCGCTCAAGGCCTTCTCGCCGCTCGTGGTAAATGACGACGACAACGCGCCCAAACGCAAGAATGCACTCGGACTTGCGCCGAACACACACTCGCAAGTTGTATCGAGTGCTTGTCCTACCCCACTCGGCTGGTCGAAGCGCAGTACCGGCGCCCGCAAATCGTCCACGGACCAAAAGGAAAACGCAGTGAGTGGTGTGATCGCATCATGAGGTTTCTTTTTACATGTGTTCCTTGACATTTTCTTTCTTCCACTTTCTTCTGGCCCTGGAGATAGTGTGAGGTTCAACCGACCCCGACCTCGAGACAAACAGACCAACAAACCTCTTGTTCCCGCTTCGACCAACCGGTCTATCCGAATCTGAAAGTCGTTCTCGAATCGGTCAATACCGGTGTTGACGCCGATGTCTATGTTCTCCTCTCCAGAGCCCAAACACCCACTGCATGCTTGCACCACAATGCCTGTCGAAATATGCCGCTACTCCTATCTACTCCAACATCTGTCACTGCCCCATAATCGCCCAGCTGCTTTCATGTTTCAACCTCCACGCCCCACGATATGTCCTTGTACACGATGACTGCCTGCTTCACGCCTCTTCACGTATCCATCACGTTTACGCACTCTTCACGTCCTGTTAATTTTTTTTTTTGATGGCTCACTAGTCCGGTCTCATCTCTCCTTCCTCCTTGGCCGCATACAAGTTTGCAACAGGGGGCAAGGGAAGCAGCGAGATATACGTGGACTGGAGCCATGTAGATCTGGCTATCGGCGAGATTGTGCTGGTGAAGAAGAAATCGCGGGTTGCGCTGGATTAGGGTTGGATGGGGTGCGAGGGCGGGGGCGGCAGGGACAATGGGGGAGGTTACGGGTGTAATGAAGGCGGGCATGAATGAGGAGAAGGAGGGTGGTTGTTTGAAGGAAGGAGTGGAAAAAGTGAAATCGAGCAGTGCGAGAAGGATAAGTGGTGGACGAAGATTAGGAGGGGAGGGAGGATAAGAAGGATAAGACGGAGAGAAGGCACAATCTATGCCATAAACGTAATTCGCTTTCCTGTTTTTTTTTTTGATGTGTGCATTTGGAATGGAACTTATCATGATCTCGTTCAACAGCCGCCGAATATATACACGATCTTCAGCCACGTTCGCAGAGTACGTCGTCTTTCTTTTTATCCTTTTTATCCTTTCTATCCTTTGATTTCTTTTTCGGACTATAAGATAAGGAACTAGACGCGCTATGTAACATTGTTTACATTCTGAAAGACTATGAGCATTCCAAGTCCCGACGCAGAACGCCGCTGACTGATCTTGAATCTGAATTTGACTCGTCGCCGATTCTACTGATTCGGTGTGCTATGATCAGCCACACCTTCTCCCGTGCTTATGCTCCTATATGGATGTCGTGACCAGCACAAATCAGGCTGTGAACTCATGTGCGCTGGGTTTCACCAAAGTTTCCAGCGTAGCACCGTTAACAGAGATTCGTGATGCGTATTTCTTATCAAAATCTGCATGATAGCTATCTGATAGGCTATACAGAGCTTTACATACAGGCCAAACGCGTCATGTCGCGTTCCTGTCTAGCTCATAAATTGTCTCTCCGTATGAAACTACCACCAACCCCTGGGTCAACACGAAAGGTGCAAATCTCACCTTGGTATGACCGTTTGTATCCAAACCTTCCACACGAGAGGTGTGTGCTTCGTGCATCGGGAAAGGAGATGGTGAGGTGAAAACAGATTGAGGGTTTTTGAGGAGGGTAAACGCAAAGTGGCGTATTCATTTTTCGAGTTGCTATTGCCGCCTGCCGTCTTATGATGAGAAACAGATGCCGGTTGACCGTCGAAACACCGACAACCTCTGTCCTCTGATCAGTCTCTTCCGACCAATCAATTGGCCGTCCGAGATGACATGATTAGGCGTTGCTAATTCTGCTCGGCCTTTCATCTCAGGTATCATCCCGACGTGATACAACATACGGCGCCAACGACGCGTCCATCACAATATTCTTTTCCATTGTTACGCAGGCATATCTCGGGGTACGTTTCGATCGATACTCGGCACTTTGCAGGATCCTAACAACGCTTTTTCTCAATCTTCAGCGTCTCAGTGATCATCTCCCTCGTCGTTTTGATCAACGGACGAGCCACAGAAATATTGGATCTGAACGTCGGAGTGGTGTCATTTACACGCAAAACTCACGTTTCCACCCGAGCGGTCAGAAAACCATCAGACGTGTTCAATGTTGGCAATACTCGTAGGTCCTCTCGTCTCGTTTAAACCAGTCGCTATGCTTCTCAGCTTCGACATTGACTGGGGCTCTGTGATGGTACAGTATGTCAATTGCCCTGTAGGTCATGTAGATTGACGAAGACGAGAGTGAAGACCTACCTCCTAAGCGGTGCACGAACGGATGACAAGGACGATGGGGAAGGAGGAGATGTGATCAATGGATGGATAGAGGGGGGAGACAACAGACACGATAGTCACACAAATGAAATTATACATGTGTGCTATGTGATTTTCTTCTCCTGTGCGCAATATGATCCAAAACTATTGATGACTGGCAAAGAGTCAGCGCCCAAAAACAAGGACATGCATCAAGTTCACGTTCAGAACTTGACGCTTGAACCACCCGACAAATATTGGTACACCTATCCTTGCAAGGCAGAGTATTAAAAAGGCATCTGCCTTATGCCGCGATGTTCTGGGAACCGCGGGTAATATTAGAAACTAATATATAAACCGGAGAACGGTGTGCCGTCATATTTGTCCTTTCCCAGCACTCCCACACCTGAAACTGCCACTCTTGATTGAACAGTGCAATCTCGTACGATGTCACAGTACTTCCCGGGATCGAGCAACTTCACTATCGAGGGCGGCACATTCAATACCATGACTTACAGCTATCGAAATGTGAAAGGTAAGATAATGATTTAAATTTCTATGGAACTTGTAGATGTATCTGACTTTGATAAGGTTCGACAACAGGTGGTTTTGAACGCCTGCAGGAATACGTCGCCCACGGAGCATTTCACGACTCGGGCGAGCGCTTCGATCCGCCAAAATGTCATGACAACACACGAGTCGCGATAATCAAGAAGATCATGGACTGGATCAGTGGACTCGACGAAGATACCAGGGAGGCTCTCATTATGTGGCTGTACGGAGCAGCTGGTGCTGGAAAATCGGCCATTGCGCAGACCATTGCCGAGATTCTGGACGGCCAGCACTTCTTCCTCGCCAGTTTCTTCTTCGGGCGAAATGACCCACAACGAGGAACGGCCAAGTTGCTCGTCACCACACTAGCATATCAGTTGGCGGTTAAGCTTCCCCCTATGTTCCGAGAAAGACTGGGTCTGGCATTCGAGAAGGATCCTCTGATTAACACACGATCGCTTGAGGCACAGTTCAAGGCGCTCATCCGAGAGCCTCTCCTTGAACTTCTTCAATTTTTCTCCTCGACCAAAAAGCACATCGTGGTCATTATCGATGGACTTGACGAATGCGAAGATACAAAAGTTCAAGCCAGAATTATCGATCTCTCCTTCAACCTTCTTCGAGGACGCGATATACCTCTGAAGATCCTCATAGTAAGTCGCCCAGAGATGGATATCTCCGCGTCTTTTGATACAAAACCATTCTATACGCTGGCAAGAATTGCATTGGATGACGACTATCAATCCGAAGAGGATATTCGACATTTCCTCGAAGATAAATTAAACGAGATCAACACTCAGCATCGCCTTCGCTCTTACATCCCGATTGGCTGGCCTGCTGATGATTCACTCGATACGCTCGTACAAAAGTCGTCCGGGCAGTTTATCTATGCATCAACTGTGGTGAAGTATGTCGCATCCCCGCGGCATCGACCAATGCATCGCCTTGACGTTGTTCTTGGTATACAACTGCCAAAGGCGGGTGATAGTCCGTTCGCAGAGCTCGATGCGCTGTACCGGCAAATCCTGATGGGGGTTGAAGATGTGGATCTAGTATTGCAGATCATTGGCTTCGTCGTTCTTCACCCTCCGAATTTTTTCAATTCAGTGGCATTTATAGAAGCCTTCTTTTCGCTTGCTCCTGGAGATGTTCAACTTCTAATGCAGGACCTCAGCTCCCTTATCTCAGTCGAAAACCATCCTTGTTATTCTGATGGTTCAATGTCAACCGTTCGCCTACTACATGCATCTTTGAAAGATTATCTACTCGACCAGTCACGATCCAAAGATTTTTTTCTTGACCGTGTCAAAATGCACACGCAGTATGCCGAGTTATGCCTTGCTCATATGACGGAGCTTCCTGCATTGCAATCCAACTCGCCTCGCCATCCATTGACGGGTATGCTCCCCTATGTTTTCATACGTTTGAACTTCTACATTCTAATCGCATAAAAATTAGTTGCATGGCATACCTTGTGGCCTATCTTTTCATATTTCTTCCATCACTGCCCTCTTGCTCAGCCAAATCCACAGCTCCTCCAGCATATTCTTTATCTAACTCTCAGCTGCTGTCATACTATCCTCGGAGTAAAAGGTCATTATTATACAAGATTTTCTGATGAATATTTCAGCTACCTCGATTCCCTCAGCACTGTATGTGTTATCTTTTGCGAAACAATGAAATCTGACCACCTCGCCAGACTTGGGATGATTCAGCGGTTTCTCAATTTTACACTGATGAGATAGTCGCACTTGAACAACTGGTCAAAGCTCAGCTCGGTCCATATCCTCGACACTCTCACGTCTGCTTCCTTCTGGCCTCAGTTATGAATGAGGATCGATCGGCTTTTTGGTGTCCTGAGCTCATTTCTATGCCACAAGTTGTGGGAAGTCCAAGGTGTATAGCACAGTTGGGATGCAATCTTAATTTCCTAACGTCTGGGCATCCTGTTCTTCATAAACACCTTCATACCACTCTACAGCATTGGATTATCTCAAGCCAGCAACCAGTTGACCGCACCAGTGTTTACACCAGTGCCGCATTTTTTACTCTACGCTATATATCATTATGCGAATTCCCATACACCGTCAAAGCAACTAGATCCGGCCGATCTTGTCATTATCATCGGACTCGAATGAATAGTCCTGCGCAATCACGTTGGTACCGACGGTTCTTCAATATTGCATACAAAATGCATTACACCAACTATCGCTTTCGCTATTTTGTCGCAGACGCCGGCAAGGGAGCCTTCATGGACGCGGACTGTCATCCCATGCGATCATATATATTCAATATGGGTTATGCTCTTTTTACCTATTTAGGGGCCATTTGTATGCTTCCGCCGTTCCTTCGCAAATCAGGTTACTCAGAAGAGTTGGTTGCCTATGCACGCCAAGCCAGAACCATATGCAACAATGATTATATCGACTTCAAATTTCCGACATCAAAACAACAACGGAGATCTGCCTGGGCAGCGGTTGAAGCATATCTTAGGAGAGCGGAGGATGGAAGGACTTGATCGCATAGCAGAACGAGATATACTCATATGTGTTGTAGCGTAGTTGCACATTATGTACTGGTTTATTAAATCGAACTATCAGGTTCCCCACAGGTTTTCCACTGTCAAAAATTCTTACAGCAAGGTTTGAGCAACATTTATAATATCGACTGGAGAGATGGAAGCCCTGTGGATAAACCTCTTCCCAATCATCACCAACATCTGAATAGCTGTCTTCTGCTGAGCGGCGCAGGGGTAAAAACAAAGCCATACATAGAATTATATTGAATGGACGATATATATTATAATCAGATAGATTCGACGTAAAAAATGAGTACGTCAAGTTTTGAACACGAACTGAGTTGTCTTGGGCTTCTTATGCCATAAATTCTACGCAGGTCAGCAGTTCCCACAGGCTTTGCCATCATAAGGGAGGAATTTAAAGGACATTGTATTCTATGCGGCCGGGTACTTAATTTGACGAAGGAGCGACGAAGGGCTGTGGGTATGGATGGTGTGTTGGTCATGGCCGATGGCTCTCGAAATCTATTTATCTGCTTTTCAATTTCGTTTGCGACTGCGAGTCCTCAGTGATTATCACGAATCGCTTCTATTTCTCACATCTCGGGATGGCAATATGTATAATGGATGAGTGGCATGCTGTGGAGGTGCAGAATGAGTGGGCGTTAGTTGGTCATTCTTGTTGACCCTAGTAGACGACGATAATGAGGACATACCGTCATACACAGCGCGGAAAGAGTAATTGATAGGTCGATAAATATGTCCTGTATGATTTTTTACTTGTCCCACGCAATACGTACGATCTTGTTTCCGGTGTTCCGATGTGGAATATTGCATACCTACTAGCTTAAAGCTTGTTCTAGTGAGTGATTTCTCACATCAGAATTGTTTTCAGAGAGTGGCTGCGCTCTTGTGCCGACACCCGCAGTGCTTCCAGCCAAGTTACTTCTCGACGAAGGAGAAATACCTTGGTCGCCTCTTCCAGCAGTTACCCACAATGTAGCAGGGTCTTATGTAGTCTGGCATGATACTTTGGACGTTTGTACATACTCTAACGTCTGGCATAGAGTCAAATGTCTATAGGAATTTCTGCTATATTGGAGCAAGATAAGATTACTAGCGGTACTCATGATCAGTTCATCTGCTCCTAAATCTCTGCAGCAGCGTCGGTCTATTTGCAGAAATTAGCCTTAACTTCAGTTTCCCGAATCTCTCTGATTGATGAACACCTGTTTACAGGTTTGGCACATGCGCTGCAGTGTAGGGCAAATGGATAATACTGGAAAGACAAAGAATAAGGATGTGTTCGTTGGAGACTGCTTACTTTACTTTGTATTCTTTTTAGTGCCCTCGTAAATGCCATTTCCTCCGTATGACATATGAATGTCCTTGGCTGACGTATGGAACGTATACTGTGCAATAATTTAAAAAAAGCGAACCCCACCTTTTAACGTGAGTTTTTATGCAAGTTGGCATGATGTAAACAAAGTTTGTGTATGTTTATTTCACATAATTTATTTTCCGCAAGCTCACTACACTCACAAAAAAAAATGCGCATGTTGTGATGATACATAATTTATTTTACGCAAGCTCGCTACACTCACAAAAAAAAAATGCGCATGTTGTGATGATAATGTTACCAAGAGTACATGGACAAGGAGAGCGAACGAAATGCAGGATTATTTGTTAATGAAGATGAAGAAATTGAAGCTGCAAAGATCTGCCTTGAAGAAATGGATCTCAATGGACAGGATGGAAATTTTGGTATTGATATATATCTTACTGCTGTAGGCCGGTTAACTGCCATCATGGCAGGTGAACTCTAATAATACTTGATACAATAAAATATAGAATACAAACTTGCATAGAAAGTTTTGACTGCCGCCAAACTTACGCAAATTATTTTTTCACTATTCAACATACACAAAAATTTGTCCTGAGGTACTTGCGTAATATTTTGTGAATTTCTGCTGTACATAGGTAGATATTTTGAAAGCCTCATGGACATGGTAGAAATATTTTCAGCCACTTGCACAATTTCTTTTTGCTATTTTAAACATACAAATGTCTTGAATAACTTGTACTAGTTGCGAGATATACAGTGAAAACATGCGGAAAAAATGTATTTTACTTGCGCAAAAACTTGAATACTTTTTGCACACTATATGTGCCATACTGACGCGCCTCAAACGCTAAGCGAAATTCAAATCCCCCAAGCTAGTCGCGATGCGTCGTTTGGCTCCGCTTTCGTTTACCAGCGTTTACCCCCACTTACCTATTTATACCCGTTTATACTCTCGCCTCGAGGCTGACAAGCACGGTCACCTGGTATTCGATCTGCACTTGTCTCAGAAAGGACGTGGGGTTTTCTTTCTTTATTCTCTTCCCAGTTCCCTCTCTGCTACTCCCTCGCAAAGGCCTCTGGTGACTCGACCGACCGAGATGAAGACATCCCGTGTGCTGGCAGCAACTTTGCATCTGTGTAGAAGCGGGAGTCGGTCAGTGGGACGGGCGGTAAGTATTCTTGAGTGCATTGTCATGGTGCGTACAGGTGTTGATGTGGGCGCTGGTGCTGACTTGACTGGACTTGCCTTGGATAGGTAGAAAGAGTTCCAATTCGTATTATTAGTAGCCAAGAACACCACCACCACCAACGATTAACACGCTGTACGAGTCTTATATGGCCTATTGATACGGTTCCAAATTGACGAGACTACAACAACTACGGTTTCGTTAACAAGAAATTTTCAAATCACAAAGACGAACATAACGAAGATGTACACTACTTTCAAAGCCTCCTGCCCCCTCTCCCTCTTCGTCATCAACAAGCATTCCACCACCAACAAGACCACCACGCACCGCCCCATTGCCCCAACCATCAACAACCACAACACCGCACACCACCACCACCACCACCACCGCGCACATCCACTCCATCCGGCTTATGACAGCTATGCTCTACGTGATGGGCCTCTCCTCTTCAGAGGCGTCGTCCGCGTCGTTTGCGCTGGCGCTGTAGGAGTCGTGGGATGCGGTAACTCCTGCACAGCCTGTCCCTGTGTCTGTGCATGGACACTCACCGTCGTCGATTGCGCCCAAGACCGCAACATCGGCAGCGCCCCGGGACACCAGCTTCAGCTCACAAGAAGCTCGTCCCCAAGACATTGAGGCCCAGCATCCTCAGCATGGGGATGAGGGTGGGGCTCGGATTCATGCGCGATCGCAAGTTCGAGGAATGTGCGAAGAATCTCTCATCAGATGTTGTGCGTGCATGCGCATGCGGCAGGCGGGAAAGGGAGCTTCGAGATCTACGTGAACCCGACCCATGTGACCAAGATATCAGCAAGATTGCTGGTGAAGAAGAGGTTGAGGGTGGCGCTGGATGAGGTTGGATGGAGTGCGGGTGGGGCCAGGACGATGGAGGAGGTTACAAATGTGATGAGGGAGAAAGTAGGGTGGGGGTTTGAAGGAGGGGTTAGGACAGGCAAAAGAGACGACGGATGAAAATGAGAAAGAGAAGTTGTGGACGACGATTGGGCAGGGGAGGAAGGACTCGAAGGAGAAGCAGAACAAGATACGTCATAAACGTAAGTCGCTTTCACTGTTTTTTTCGATCTCCCATACTATTTTAAATTATCTTCATCTCTTTTAACAGCCATCGAATACATACTCGATGCTCACCCACGTTTGAAGAGTGCGTCTTTCTTCCTTCTTTCTTTTCTTCGTGCCTTTGTCCCTTTATTGTCTTATTCTTGTTCTCTCGGTCATTATGTACGCGTGCTCACATACATTCCATCCTTCACAGCTAGAGCCATTCTTCCCCAAAACTTAACGTCCAGCCCCAGACTCGCAATCCCGCATGTGGCCCAACTATCTCGACTCGGTCATACTTCTTAAACCCATGTCCACAGCGCCTGCATCCGCATTCACCTCCTCTTTCGCATTTACCTCCTCCAACTCGAACACATACTTATTCAATTCTGGTTCTAGCGCTACAGCCACGGTCGCGTGACCCCCCGCATCAACCAAGATTGTGCCCGTGCCCACCGAGGGAGATGAGGAGAATATGGAGGGTGAGCGGCGGTCATTGGTTTTGCAATGGGAATGCGCGGGCTCGGTGGCGACTATGAATTCCAGTTAATCCTATAATGGACCGCGTTCGAGGTTGGGCACGCTGGACTCACTGGGCGGGATGCTCACGCCGCTTGTGGCCCTTGAATTTTACGGGTCTCTTAACGGCAGGTACAAGAAGGAGGGTATAAACATACAGGGACAGGGGCAGAAATCAATCGCGCTGCATGCGATTAAGAGTGTGCGGTTGTTGACTAGGATGGGAAGTTGGGCGCAGTTGAAGAGAAGAAAAGTAAGAAGGCGAAGGACGCGAAGAATAGTGAGGAGGGGAAGGAGAAGGAGGACGGCGCGAAGAAGACGAGCAGCTTCGAGGTGGGCGCGCTGACGTCTAGTCCGGGCGTCCCGTTGCTTGTCGCGAGCAAGTTTTTGGGTGCCGGCTCCGGTGCCAATGCCAATGCTAACGTGAATGCAAAGACGCTCGGCGCGAAGAAGAGCAGCAGCATGTTGCTCGGACTCGGGCTTCCTTCTACGATCCAGCTGTCCTCTTCGGCATATATGCGCGCTGGATCGAGCGCATCGTCGGTTGGACCTTCGGTTTCTGGGCTGGCTCTGTCCCTTATCGTTGCCTCCGCTGTCAATCCCAACCTGAATAACACCAATGCACACACAAGCGACAACAATAGAGTCCCCATCGAATCCGCATTCTACGCTGCGCGCAGACCCTGATCGGTGCTCACCGGCTCGAGCTCAAGACCGCTATCTATGACGTCGACGAATTCACGTATGTCGCCGGTATCTTTGTCTGCGAATTCAGGCAACCAGGGACATTCGGGCTTGGGAGCGAGTGTGAGGTGGGGTGAGCAGGGGCTGGAGACTGTAAGGGAGATGAGGGGCAGGGAGCGAGAGGGACGGAAGAAGGAAGTTCGAGCGGGTGGTGATGGTGACGATAAGGAAAGCGAGAAGAAGGAGAGACGCGGGTTGAGGGAGAGGCGGCGCTCGAGCGAGGGGTGGAGGAGAATAGTGCTGATGGATGTGTTCCCGGAGGTGCAGGTCCGGCGCTTGTTGGATGGGTGTTGGTGCGGGAGGAGAGGCACGTGATGACGCAGAGGAAGAGGAAGAGGAAGAGGAAGAGGAAGCGATGTATAGGAAGCGGCAGAAGGAACAGGACAGCGCGAGCATTAATATTAAGCAGTTCTCGTACTCAATCCTGACAATCGAGGAGGTGGCCATTGATGGGCATGGAAGGCCGGATGACTGGGATAATGTCATTGCAGGGTATGAGAGCGGGAGCGCAGATGTGGGCTCCAAAGATATGGTGGGTGGTGCCACGGAGGAGTTTTGGTTCAAGGCGAAGGAGAAGGCAGCTGGCCCGCTGCTGCCACAAATGCTACTGTCTTCTCAATGTGTCGCTCTCACTTCGCTCAAATTATGTATTAGTATTTCCTCCACCTCTAATAGTGTCGGCATCGTGGACAAAATGGCCGTCGGGTCATCGTGATAAGCTACTGCTATAAAACAATCATCACAGCGCTGCGGGTTGATCCCTTTTCCTACCCTCCTCCCTGTCTTTCCCAACCCCACCATCGACCTGGTTCATTGTTCATGTTTGCCTTCATCCCTCCCTTCCCACCCTCTAAGACCGCGGAGAAAGAGGATAAGCTGGATACGTGGTTTAGAGTTGCAAAGAGCGCGGGGGCAAGGGAGATCATTGGTTATGTGAGGGCATTGCGAGTTGTTGCCGGATTATATGTTGAAGGTTGTCCCAGATAAAAGGAGTTCGCATGGGACAAGGTATGTGCTGTACCATTTTTCTCCGCCTTACTCGAACTTAGATTTGTGCTTACGCCTTGCAATCTTGCAGAAAAGCCGCGACACAATTCTCGAGCACGCCCATCAGTTGTTCTCACCTTCCGCCTCGATGACCGACCACAGCGTGTGTACACTGCTGCGCTACTGGACATCCTCGTCATGTACGGACATCTGATCCATCACCATTCCACCCACGTCACCTCTCCGCCTTCCTCCGCCTACCTACCCGATCATTCGATGGTCTAGCAGCACCAAATACACATACTACTGGTGGATGTGCTCTGTCTCCGGCCCAATCCGCTCCGCTGATCAATGAACCAGCAGCAAGTAGTGCTATCAGTTCGACTTTTCTCCCCTCCCTTCGACGTATGATGGTCCATGCAGCAGCAGTATCATCTCTCATGGGTCATCGCTTATGACGTTCAGCACCACTGAATCAGCGTGTCACTGCTAGTGGGCTTATGTACTTGCCTATACTATTATACTCTCTGGATGCTGCGGTGAGCTGTAGTATACGTCTGTCATAGTTTCACTGGTAGTCATGAAAGTTTTACCCCCTGTTCTTGAACATCCACCGTGAGATTTATGGTAGATCTTTGATTGTAGGTATCACTGGGATGAGCGAGTATAAAGTCTGATCCGTCTTCAAGACGTTACATTAAGTGCTGAAATTTAAATATCTACATAATTTTGCTCAGGCAATATACACACTAGTAGAAGGTTGTGGAATAATGGATTGGGTATTTTAATGAGAATTTTTTACTCACTGTTACTAGACCAAAGTGTCGTTCTACCTTCAACGCTTCAGCGAAAAAATCAAGTGCACTAAGTCCATTTCACAACCCAATGAGCCCGTGCTCACCATCTTCGAATGATCTCATCAAATGCAAGTACAGGGGCTATGCTACCTCTTCGCTGCCGAGAACAAGGTTCTGTCAGTCTATTTTACAATGAGAACCAGTGTTTTCTCACCAATATTAAACGACCTTGAACTTGCAAGGCGGTGCTAGCTAAATTTAGACGCCAATATAACGGCGTCCTATCAATCTTTGCCCTTTCCCAACTTTCTCATCAATAACAGCTGTTGCTCCTCGTCGAACCTTGCGATTTCGTATAATGTCACAGTACTTCCACGGAGCGAGAAACTTCAGTATCGATACCGGCATATTCAACACCGTGACCACTAACCAATATCAAAGTTATAAAGGTAGGTATTCGCTCTTGTGGATTAGGAGATACATGATGTGGATAAGGATCGACGATAGGCGGATTTGATCGGCTGCAGGAACACGTCGCCCATGGAGCATTTCACGACTCAGGCGAGCGATTCGATCCTCCAAAATGTCATCACAACACACGAGTTGCGATTATCAAGAGGATCACAAACTGGATCAGTGGACTCAACGAAGACACCCGAGAGGCTCTCATTATGTGGCTGTGCGGAGCAGCTGGCGCAGGGAAATCCGCGATTGCGCAGACCATTGCCGAGATTCTGGACGACCAGCACTTCGTCCTCGCCAGTTTCTTCTTCTGGCGAAATGATCCTCAACGAGGAACGGCCAAGCTGCTCGTCACCACACTAGCATATCAGCTCGCGGTCAAGCTTCCCCTGGTGTTCCGAGAACGACTAGGCCTGGCATTCGAGAAGGATCCCCTGATTACCACACGATCGCTTGAGGCACAATTCAAGACCCTCGTCCGAGAGCCTCTCGTTGAACTTATTCATTCCGGATTTTCAACCAACAACCACATCGTCGTCGTTATCGATGGACTTGACGAATGCGACAATCCACAAGTTCAAGCCAGAATTATCGATGTCTCCTTCGACCTTCTGCATAGTCGAGACATACCTCTGAAGATCCTCATAGCCAGTCGCCCGCAGATCAATATCTCCTTATCTTTCGATAGAAAACCATTCTCTACACTGGCAAGAATCGCACTGGATGACGACTATCAATCCAAAGACGATATTCGACATTTCCTCACAGATAAATTTAACGAGATCAAAACTCGACATCCCCTTCGCTCTCACATACCTCCTGGCTGGCCCACTTCAGATTCACTCGATACACTCGTACGAAAGTCCTCCGGGCAGTTTATCTATGCATCAACTGTGGTGAAGTATGTCGCATCCCCGCGTCATCGACCAACGCATCGACTTGAAATCGTTCTTGGTATACAACTGCCAAAGGCGGGTGATAATCCCTTCGCAGAGCTCGATGCGCTGTACCGGCACATCTTGATGGGGGTTGAAGATGTCGATCTATTATTGCAGATCATTGGCTTCGTCGTTCTTTACATTCCGAGCTTTTCTTACTGTCCAGTGACATATATAGAAGCCTTCCTTTCGCTTGCTCCTGGAGATATTCAACTTCTAATGCAGAACCTCGGCTCTCTTATCTCAGTTGAAAACCATCCTTATTATCCTAATGATGCAGAGGTGTTAACCATTCACCATGCATCATTGAAAGATTATCTACTTGACCCGTCACGATCCAAAGATTTTTTTCTCGACCGTCTCAAAATGCACACGTATTACGCCGAGTTATGCCTTGCCCATATGACGGTGCTTCTTGCATTGCAATCCAATTCGTCTCACCATCCATTCACAGGTATGCCCCCCTATGTTCTAATAGGTTAAACTTCTGTGTTCTAATTGCATATAAATAGACCCAGTGAATGGAGGTTGGCCTATCTTTACACATTTCTTCCATCACTGCCCTCTTGCTAAACCAAATCCACAGCTCCTTCAGAATATTCTCAGTCTAACTCTCAGTCGCTGCCGTACTATCCTTGGAGAAAAAGGTCGCTTTAATACAAAATTTTTTAGGCATTATTTCGAATACCTCGATTCCCTCAGTACTGTATGTGTCTTCTTTTGCAAAACAATGAAATCTGACCACCTTGCCAGATTTGGGCTGATTCGGCGATTTCTCAATTTTACACTGATGAAATAGTCGCACTTGAACAACTCATTAAATTCCAGCTTGGTCCATATCCTCGACACTCTCACATCTGCTTCCTTCTAGCCTCAATCATGGATGAACAACGAATGAATAATTTGAGTATTGACCTAAAGTTTATGCCACAAAATTCCAGAAATCCAAGGCATATAGTAGTGTTAGGACATCATCTTCATTTCCTAACGTCGTGGCAACCTGTTCTTCGTGAACACCTTCATAACACCCTACAAGATTGGATTATCTCAACCCACCAACCAGCCGACACCCCCAGTGTTTACGCCAGTGCTGCATATTTTGTTCTGCGCTATATATCACCATACCGATTCCCGTATGCTGTCGACACAACTAGATTCGGCCGATCTTGCCATTATCATCGGACTCGAATGAATAGTCCTGCGCAATCACATTGGTACCGACGGTCTGTCAACACTGCCTACAAAATGTATTACACCAACGATCGCTTTTGCAGTTTTGTCAGCGGTGCTGGAAAGGGGGTTTTCGTGGACGCGGAGTTTCATCCTATGCGATGGCATCTGTTCAATACAGGCGAAGCTTTTTATGCCTATTTTTTGGCCAATCGGATCCTTCCACGACTCCTTGACAAATCAGGTTACTCAGAAGAGTTGATTGCCTATGCACACCAAGCCAGAATCGTGCGCAATCATGACTACCTCAACTTTGAGTCTTCATTGGAGTATACCGAGAGATATGCACAGGCTGCGGTTAAAGCATATATTAGGAGAGTAGAAGATGGACAGACTTAATTACATCATATGTGTAGCAGAGTTGCACAGTATGTACTGGTTTACTAACTTGAACTGTTACGTTCCCCGCACATTCTACACTGCTGGCAACTTCTACACCATGATTTGAGCAACATTCATAACACTAACTGGACAGATGGAAATCCTATGTTGGTGCAAACCTCTTTCCAATCATAACCAACATCTGGATAGCTGTCTTCCTACAGAACGGCTTAGCAATAAAACCGAAGTCATACGTAAAATTATAAATGGAAGATCGAGTTTAATGGAATATATATATTATAATCTGATAAATTCAACGTAGAAAAGGAGTATATCAAGTTCTGAAGACGAATGGGATTGTCCTTGTTCCTTATGCCATATATTCTATGGAGGTCTGCAGTTCTCCCAGCTTTGCCAATATAAGAGCAGAATGTAATTGACATTGTATTCAACGCAGTCTGATACCCGATTTAGGGAAAATAGAAACAAAGGTGCGACAAACGGGTGTGGGTATACATGTTGGCTTCCATTGCTCATCTCTCGGCGTGGCAATATATACAGTGGATGAAAGGCTTTCTGGAAAGGCTCAGAATGAGTGTTCGTCAGTTGGTCATCCTGGCTGAAGCTTCTGGACGACGTGAATGAGGATACACGTAACACGGCCCTGGAAAGGGTAATTAATAGATAGATAGATCTGTCCTGTATTTTTTACTTGTCGCGTGCAATAAGTATGACCTTGTTTCCTGAGTTCCGATGTGGAAGATATTGCGTACCTATCGGCTTGAAGCTCATCCTATTGAGTCAGCCGTCACGTCGGAATCGTTCTCACAGAGTGGACGCGCTCTTGTGCTGAAACGCTTCCCGCTAAGTTACTTATCAACAACGGGGGAATACCTTGGTCGCCTCCTCCAGCAGTTGCCATAATGTAGTGGGTCTGATGGAGTCTGGCATTATATTCTGGGTGTTTTAAATACTCTAACGTTTATAGATTCAAATATCTGTGACAAGCGGAATGTATGCTACATTGGTACAACATAAAGGTTACCAGATTCAGAGGTGCTTAAGATCTGTTTATCTGCTGCTAAATTTAGCCAGCAGCGGCAGTTTATTGGTAGAAATTACCTTTGACTTTTGTTTTCCGAATCCCTCTGATTTATGACTACTTGAATACGGGTTCGACATAGGTGCTGCAGTGTGGGGCAGATAAAATTACTGGAAAAATGACGAATAGAAATGTGTTCGTTAGAGACCCTTTACTTTGCTTCATAATATTTTAGTGCGCTCCTAAATGCCGCCTCCTCCGTATGATGCGTGAATGACCTTGAATGACGCGACTCAAATGCGACGCGAAATTAAGTCCCTCAAGCGACTCGCGACGGCAATGCGACGCGTTATTGAACTCCGCTTTTGTTTACCCCGCTTCCTTAATTATAGTTCCGGACATGCACGGTCACGTGGTATTCGGTTTTCATTTCCTCGGCAAGGGCGTCGGGTTGTCTTTCTTTATGCTCTTCCCAGTTCCCTCTCTACTACTCTATCGAAAAGGTCTCTGGCAACTCGACCGACGATGACAAGGGAGAATAGTCTGTGTGCAGACAGCGACCGGGTCTGTATGGAAGCGGGAGTCGGTCAGTGGGTCGGACTGTAAATATTATTGGACCCAGTTAGACGAGTGCGTTTTCAAGGTGCGTAGGTGTTGATGTGGGCACTGGTTCCGACTTGACTTGATTTGTATGGGTGGACAGAATTACGATTCCTATTATCCGTAGACGAGCACACCACCACCAACAGTTAACTGGCTGCATGAGTCTTTTACGGCCTATTGAGACGGTTCCGAATTGACGAGACCACAACTGACGAACATCACCGTCAAGATTTTCACGACTCCGAATTCGTTCTATACAACAAACCATATATTCAGAAACGACCACACGTTACTTACTCACGACGTTGCTTTCAACAACAACATATTTTGACAATTTACACGACAACTCACGAAGACGAAGACAGCGAAGATGCGCAGTTCCATCCCACTGCTTTCCAAGCCTCCCGCACCCTCTTCCTCCTCCGCATCATCAACAAACATCCAACCGACAGCAGAAGACCCCCACGCACCTCCTTGCTGCCCAACCATCAGCAACGACATCAACGCCACACACCAACACCACCGCGCGTATTCCCTCCATCCAGCTTATCACCGCCACGCCCTGCGCGACGGGTCTCTCCTCTGGAGAGGGGTCGTCCGGGTCCGGGTCCATTTTGTTTGCGTGAGCGCTAGAGGTGTCATTGGATGCGGTGGTGCCTGCCCCCACGCATGCGCCCTGCCTGTGTACGGGCATGGGCACTCGCCGTCGTTCATTGCGCCTAAAACCAAGGCGCTCGGAGATCCCAGCGTGAGTGCGGGTGTCAGTGTGAAAGCACTAAGAAGCTCGTCCCCCAGAAATTGGAGCGCAGCGTCCTCATCATAGGGATGGGGCTCGAATCCACGCGCGACCGCATGTCCGAGCAACGCGCAAAGGATCTATACGATGTCGAGTGCCGCGTCAGGTTGTCCGAGTCCGCTCGCATTAAGGACGCGTCGTGCATGTATGCGTAATGCGATGGGTGGGACAGGGGGCTTCGAGATCTACGTTGATTCGAGCCATGTGGACCTGGATACTGTCGGGATTGTGCTGGGAAGTCGAGGGTGGCGCTGGATGGGGTTGGGTTGGGTGCGGGTATGGGTGCGGGAGGGGTGATGGGGGAGGTCACGAACGTGATGAACGCGAGCAGGGATAAGGAGGAAGGACGAGGCAAGGAGGGGTTGCGGCAGGTGAAAGAGAAGGCGGAATAGAAGGATGGCAAGTGGTGGACAACAATTGGGCGGGGGAGGAAGGACTCGAAGAATAAGATAAGTCGTAAACGAAGGTCATTTTCAGTGTTTTCTGGATCTTGTATAGGCTTTTAAACTTATCTTTGTCTCGTTTAACAGCTATCGAATACATACACGATGCTCATCCACGTTCGAAGAGTGCGTCTTTTTTCTTCTTTCTTTTATTCGTGTTTTTTCCATGTTGTCGTCTTATTCGTGTCTTCTCGGTCATCGTGTATGCGTGCTCACATACACTCCATTCTTCACAGCTCCAGACCCATTCTTCCCCAAACTCAAGCCCAAGCCCAAGGCTCGCAATCCCGCATGCGTCCATGTCCACCACGCCACATACGCATTCACTTCCTCTTCCGCATTTACCTCCACCTCCAACTCGAACGCATAGCTACCCAATGCCCACCGAAGAAGCCGAGGAGAATATGGAGGCTAGCAAATGTCACTGGTTTTGCAATGGGAACACGCGGGCTCGGTGGCGACTATGATATCTGCTTACCTCTATAATGGACCGCGTTTAAGATCGGGCACACTGAGCTCGACTGTGGGTGAAATACTGGATCGCACTGCACGCGATTAGGAATGTGTGGTCGTTGGCTGGGATGGGGTGTTGGGCGCAGTTGAAGGGTATGTTTGTGTCTGCACCTGATCCTGGTGTTGAGCATGGTGTGGATGTGGATAGAGAAGGGATAGACACGCAGGAGAAGGAGACGGAGGGGAAGGCGAAGAGGAAAAGAAAGAAGGCGAAGGATGGTGAGGAGGAGAAAGAGAAGGAGGACGGCAAGAAGGAGAAGGACGGCAAGAAAGAGAAAGAGGAGCAAGAGAAGGCTAAGGGCAGCCGATGGGTGCGTTGACGCGGAAGGCCGGATGACTGGGATGATGTCATTGCGGGGTATGAGAGCGGGAGTGCTCAAGGGATGTGGGCTCCGCGGAGATGGCGGGTGGTACCGCGGACGAGTTTGTTGGGTAGGAGCAGGCCAAAGCTGTACGAGGACGAATAAGGTTCGCTTTTCTTCCTTCTGATATTCGTGTTTCTGAATTATTTTATTTTATTTTTTAAAAAATAGGCGTTTTATCCATCCTTGACGCCGCGATGATTGATCTCGCGATAAGCTCATCAACAATATCGATTCACAAGCTACGCTCAGCACGGCTGATATGACGCCCCTGCGTCCGTCCGCGTCCATGTCCCCTTCGCCCACGCCCGTATCGACGCTTGAGAAAACCAAAGCTCTCGATAACGGGAGCCCGACGGCTACAGTGAAGAAGAACAAGTTGGTCGCAGACAGCCTGCTCGGTGCAAAGGGCGTCGTCAAAAAACTCCGTGGTTACGAGGCCGGATCTGTTTAGCTAGATGGCACGTCGTCGATCAGCTCGCTGAGACCTTATGCACAGTCGCGGGAATATTCGCCAACGACACCGTTCATGCTCCCGCCACATTTGTGCCTGTACCACCTGTAAGGATATCTTCATCCGCATCCGCATCCTCTGCGAAAGCAACAACAGCAGCCATCGGGAACCGAGCAAACGCATCCCTCATCAACAAGCAGGTCGTGCCGTGGGCCACGCTCATGAAAGGGCTCGGCTCTCGGGCACCACGGTCGGGTCCGATGTCTCCATGTATTGAGGTGGATGAGGACTCGGGTGTGCCGGATGAGCTAATAAGGTGTACTTTGGCTGCTGGATTTGGATCTGCTGTGTGTGTGGAGGGGATGGAGGGGAGGGGGGTGAGACCTATGTCGACGAAAGGGAGACGGATGTGGAGACTGGGACGGTTATGGAAGCTGCGCGCTCCCCTGTGGCTCCTCCCTCCCCGTATTCCGCACCGTGCTCGTCGACGCATACGACAACCACTTCGACATCGACCTTGACCTTGATATGGACCCTTCCGCCTCCACTTCAGAGGGCGATGACACGAAGAGATCCTTCGACTTCACTGGCGAGTTCACGCGGCTGAACGACTCAGGCGGGTCGGACTGTAGATGTTTTGTGGAGGAGTTGGAGAATGCGTTTAGGACGCCTGGAAAGGTTGATTTGCGGTGTGGATTTTGGGGTGGGGTGCCGCCTGTGCCTGCATTCCCTGGGCATCTCGGCGTAGTGGATGGAGAGAGTGATGGTGGTGGTGTGCAGGAGGAGGAGGAGGGGGAGGAAGGGGAAGAGGGTATGAGTGCAGGTGGAGGCAATGGGAATGTTGAAAGCAGCTCCCCTGGATTTTATGGCTCGCGGACTCGGGATCACAGCTTGTGGACGCCCAGTTCCCCTGCCTCAACACGAACACGAACACGAATACTGAGAGCTGCATCGATGAGGTGCATCCGCAAGACACCAACAAATCGTAATTCGACATGTTCTCCGCCTTGACCTTCACGACATTGTTGTGACCGAAGTTGTCATCATGACATGGTTTACATGGTTTACATGGGTTTATCATGATTGAAATTGAAGATTTGGTAGGTGAGATCAAGGTTTCGTACCCATATGGGATGCATTCGGTATCCTTTGTTACGTTTTGAGGGCGTGAGTAGGCGTTAAGGTAAGAACCTACTTGGAGGTCGATATGAAGATGAATATTATAATAGAATTGTCTTGCACGTTTTGAGTCATTAAATTAATGGAGGGGTCGGGTGAAGTTATCCGAAGTTCTTTTCCGAAAATGTCTTGCCGAGTTCCTACTAGGACCGTAAATCATTTGACTACATATCAAGTAACTAGACGCGCTATCTGACATTGTTTATGTTCTGAAAGATTATGAATGTTCCAAGTCCTGACACGAAAGGCCCCTGACTGACCTTGAATCTAAGTTTGAGTCGGCGCCGATTCTGCTCATTCGGTGTTCTATCATCAGCCACACCTTCTATCCGTGTCTCCTATAAGGACGTCAAGATCAACACATATCGGACTGCAAACTCGTTTACGCTGGGTCTCACCACATTTTTCAACGTAGCACTGTTGACAAAGCTTCGTGGTGCATATTTCTTTTCAAAATCTGCACGATAGCTATCTGGTAGGTTATAGACAGCTTTACATGCAGCCCAAACACGTCATGTCGCGTTTTTGTCTAATTCACACAAATTCTCTCTCCGTATGACACATTTCCTTTATTATAAGCACCGGGATATGCTGCAACACAGAGAGCAATCACAGCTGCTACCAAAATGCACGGGCACGGCTTTTATTATCAGGAGAGTATCATATAAACACAAAAGGTGCTCATGTCACATTGATATGGTTGTTTTGTATCCAACTTTCCGCAGAGCTCGGTGTGTGCTTTTTGCCTCGGCACAAAGGATAAGGAGAGGTGAAAACAGATTGGGATTTTTGAGGAGTGTAAACGCAAAGGTGCGTATTCATTTTTCGAGTTGCTGTTGCCGCCGTCTGATGACAAACAGACGCCGGTTGACCCACTAAACACCGTAAACCTCTACCCCCTGGTCGTCGTCATCACCGATAGTGCGCCCGTGTCCCGACTATCTGGCACGATGCCAACTCCTCCCCATGTTGATTCCATATACGCCGAATGTATGCGGCGCCTCTGATTCGCTCGATATATTTCAGGATATGTGGGAGATTTGGGTCAAGGCCGTTGGAGCTGAGTTCCAGCTGCACAATGGTGGCATCACTCATCTCTGCAGAGCAACGCCACCTACCTTCCTTCTTCGCCCATACCCTTATCCGTACATTTCCGCTCGAAAATCATTCGTTGAGTCGGCCAGCATTATACCAACATATTTATATTCTCTCTACTTCAAGGACCGCTACTCAATGTACTACACAGGCCTCTGGTACTGGACGCTCTTCCTCAACAATTTCGCCAAGCACTGAGGCTTGCTATACCCCGGCATTTCTCAGCACCCTCCCCCATCGTACTGTTACATCACATGCACCAGTGAAATCAGCTCAGCGTTTCTTCCACCGACTGCGATGAATACGAGCCTGTGGGTAGTTTTCGACCCACTCAAATCCTGCGTATGCGTAACGTTCATGGTGTAATTAGAGGTTTGGGGGATTTCCTAGTCATCTCTTTTTCTGACGCTCGGCATGACTGGACACTACCGGAAACACGGTGTTAAGTGCGGTACGCGTTGGTCAATATTTGCCGAGGAATCAATGGGCCGTCCGACATAAAATGAATACGCGCTGCTAATTCCGCTCGACCTTTCATCTCAGGTATCATTCCGACGTGATACATCATACAACGCAAACAACCCGTCCACCACAAGATCTTTTTTCCGCCTTAAGCTGGAATCTCTTAGGGTACGTTTTGATCGATACTCGGCATTTTTCAGGATCATAACCATGTTTTTTCACTTTCCAGCGTTACAGTGATCAATTCCCCGTCGTTTTGATCAGCGGACGAGCAACAGAGACTTTTAATCTGGACGTCGGAGCAGTGTGAGTTACACACCCAACTCACATTTCCACCCGAGCAGTCAGAAAACCATCGGTCGTGTTCAATATTGACGATGCTCGTACATCCCTCGTCTTGTTTTAACTTGTCGCTATTGTATTCAACGCTTCCACCACCTCTCAACCGCGGCTCTTTGATGGTGCATAGCCAACATTAACGCATCTCACGTCATATTTATGTCAAGTGCACTCTACGAGGTGGATAGGGACTGTGGTAGAAGTGGTTCCAAGTATGATAGTCAACTGGTTATGTGGATTGACAAAGATGAAAATGAAGACCTATATCCCAAGCGGTGCGCGAACTGATGACCAGGACAATAGGGAAGGACGAAAAGAGATCAAAGGATAGATGAGGGGAGGTAACGGACATGAAGGTAATGCAAATCAAGTTAGACACGTGTGCTGTACGATTTTCTTCTCTTGTGCGCAATATGGTCTCGTTTTCCTCTATTCCGATCAACAGGCATTGACTACGAAGAGAGAGGGAGGAAGTATTCATAAAGCCCTCGACGACCCCAGCACACAACAAACCCGAGACACGAAATCGTTTGAGCTAAAATAATTGAGCTGGCACTGCGTAAATGTGAGGGGTTCCGATGAAGTTTACTTTCGCAACTTGATGCCTTGAATCATCTGACAAATATCGGTATATTTGTTTCTGCAAGGCGGTGCTAGCTAAATTTAGACTCTAATATAACGGCGTTCTATCAATCTTTCCCTTTTCCCAGCTTTCTCACCAACAACGGCTGCTGCTCCTCGTCGAACCTTGCGGTCTCGTACAATGTCACATTACTTTCATGGATCGACAAACTTCAGTATCGATAACAGCACATTCAACACCGTGACTAACCAATATCAAAGTTCTAAAGGTAGGTCATTCGTTCCTGTGGAATGGGAGATACATGATGTTGATGATCATCAACGATAGGCGTCTTGGAATCCCTGCAGAAACACGTCGCGCACGGAGCATTTCACAACTCAGGCGAGCGCTTTGATCCGCCAAAATGCCATCCCAACACACGAGTCGCGATTATCAAGAAGATCATGGACTGGATCCGTGGACTCAACGAAGATACCCGAGAGGCTCTAATTATGTGGATCTACGGCGCAGCTGGTGCTGGAAAATCGGCCATTGCGCAGACTATTGCCGAGATTCTGGACGACCAGCACTTCGTCCTCGCTAGTTTCTTCTTCTGGAGAAATGACCCACAACGAGGAACGGCAAAGTTGCTCGTCACCACCCTGGCATATCAGCTGGCGGTCAAGCTTCCCCCTGTGTTCCGAGAACGACTAGGTCTGGCATTCGAGAATGATCCTCTGATTACCACACGATCGCTTGAGGCACAATTCAAGACCCTTATCCGAGAGCCTCTCCTTGAACTTCTTCATTCCGGATTTTCAACCAACAATCACATCGTCGTCATTATCGATGGCCTTGACGAATGCGACGATCCAAATGTTCAAGCCGCAATTATCGATGTCTCGTTCAGGCTTCTGCACAATCGGGACATACCTCTGAAGATCCTCATATCAAGTCGCCCAGAGATCGATATCTCCTCTTCTTTCGATAGAAAACCATTCTTTATGCTGGCAAGAATCGCATTGGATGACGGCTATCAACCCAACGAGGATATTCGACATTTCCTTGCAGATAAATTTAACGAGATTAAAACTCAACATCCCCTTCGCTCTTATATCCCGATTGACTGGCCCGCTGAAGATTCACTTGATACACTCGTGGAAAAGTCCTCCGGGCAGTTTATCTATGCATCGACTGTGGTGAAGTATGTCGCATCCCCGCGTCATCGACCAACGCATCGCCTTGAAATCGTTCTTGGTATACAACCGCCAAAGGCGGGTGATAGTCCATTCGCAGAGCTCGATGCGCTGTACCGGCACATCCTGATGGGGGTTGAAGATGTGGATCTAATATTGCAGATCATTGGCTTTGTCATTCTCTCTCTGCCATATTATTTCAATTCAGTGACATTAATAGAAGCCTTCCTGTCGCTTGCTCCCGGGGATGTTCAACTTCTAATGCAGAATCTCAGCTCCCTTATCTCAGTCGAAAAGCATCCTTGTTATCCTGATGGTGCAGGGGAATTCACCGTTCGGATATTACATGCATCATTGAAAGACTATCTACTCGACCCGTCACGATCCAAAGATTTTTTTCTTGACAGCTCCAAAATGCACACGCATTATGCCGAGTTATGTCTTGGTCATATAACCAAGCTTTCTTCATTGGAATCCGATTTGCCTTTCCATTCATTCATGCGTATGTCCCCCTATGTTCTAATATGTTTGAACTTCTACATTCTAATTGCATAAAAAATAGGCATACCGAATGAACCCTGGCCTATCTTTTCATATTTCTTCCATCACTGCCCTCTTGCTAAACCAAATCCACAGCTCCTTCAAAATACTCTCTGTCTAACTCTCAGTCGCTGCCATACCATCCTCGGAGTAAAAGGTGGCTATAGTACATTCTTTTCTAATAAATATTTCAGCTACCTCGATTCCCTCTGCGCTGTATGTGTCTTCTTTTTCGAAGCAATGAGATCTGACCACTTTGCCAGATTTGGGCTGATCCGGCAGTTTCTCAATTTTACATTGATGAGATAGTCACACTTGAACAACTCATCAAAGCTCAGTTTGGTCCATTTCCTCCACACTCCCACATCTGCTTTCTTCTGGCCTCAATTATGAATGATGATGTTCTGCCTCAATATATTTCTAACACCATTTTTCTGCGACAAAATTGGGGAAATACAACCCGTACAGTCTCGCTAGGATGCATTCTTCATTTCCTAACGTCTAGGCATCCTGTTCTTCGTAAACAACTTCATAGCACTCTACAAGATTGGATTATCTCAACCCAGCACCCATCCGACACCACCAGTGTCTACACCAGTGCTGCAATTTTCACTCTGCGTTATATATCAACATGCAATGTCCCATATGCTGTCAACACAAACAGATTTGGTCAATCCTGTCACTATCATCGGACTCGAATGAACAGTCCTGCGCAATCACTTTGGTACCGATGGTCCATGAACACTGCACACAAAATGTATTGCACCAATAATCACTTTCGATATTTTGTCCAAAACGCTGAAAAGGGAGATTTTATGGATGTGGATTTTCATCCCATGCGATGGCCTCTGTTCAATGGGAGCGAGGCTGAGGAAGCCTATGTATGGGCCATTCGGATCCTTCCACCATTCCTTTGCAAATCAAATTACTCAGAAGATTTGATTCCCTATGCACGCCATGCCAGAATCAGGCTCAATAACAGCTACCTCAACCTCATATATCAGTCCTGGGATCAAAAACAGAGATCTGCCAAGGCTGCAGTCAAAGCATATCTTAAGGGAGTAGAGAATGGACAGATTTAATTACATAGCAGAACGAGATATAGTCATATGGGTAGCAGAGTTACACTGTATGTACTGATTTACTAACTCAAACTATTAGGTTCCTCACAGATTCTACACTGTTGGCAATTCTTACTGCAGGATTTGAGCAACATTTATAACATATACTGGACAGATGGAAGCTCTATGGATGAACATCTTCCCAAACATTACCAACATCTAGATAGCTGTTTTCCTACAGAGCAGCTTTCATATGTAGAAATATCAATGAATAGTGGGGTTTAATAGGTGATATATATTACAATCAGACAGACTCAACGTCAAAAATAAGTATACCAAGTTCTTAAGACGAATGGAATTGTCTTGAATTTCTGATGCCATAAATTTTACAGAGGTCATGAGATCTTTCAGGCTTTGCCACTGTAAGAGCAGGATATAATTGGCATTACATTCCACACACCAATTTGCCACCAATAGAGTATAGACAAATGCATGATGAATGGCAGTGGGTATGCATATTATGCTGGTCATCGACAATGGGTTCTTGAGATCTGTTTATCTTCTTCTCAATTTTGTTTGCGACTGTGGATCATCACAGATGATCACAAACAGCTTCCATTGCTCATCTCTTAGCATGGAAATATACACAGTGTATGATAGGCTTGTTGGAAAGACATAGAGTGAGTGTTCATTAGTTGGTGATCCTGATTGAAGCATGTGGACGACAATAATGAGTACATACTGTCATACACAGCGCGGAAAGGGTAATTGAAAGATAGATATGTAGATATGTCCCATATTATTTTTTACTTGTTGCATGCAATAAGTATGATCTTGTTTCCCGAGTTCTGATGTGGAATGTTGCATAACTACCAGCTTTGAAGCTCATCCTAGTGCATGAGCTGTCACATCATAAATGTTCTCACAGAATGGCTGCGCTCTTGTGCTGAAGTACTTCCTGCTATGTTACTTATCCACAGAGGAGGGATACATTGGTCATGCCCTCTAGCAGTTTCCACAATGTAGTGAGGTCCAATGGAGTTTGTCATGATGTTCTGGACATTTGAACATACTATAACATCTACAGAGTCAAACGTCTGTGGGATTGTATGCCATATTAGAGCAAAATCAAGGTCACCAGAGGTGCTCAAAATATGTGTATCTGCTTCTAAATCTCGCTGGAAGCGACGGTTTACTGATAAAAATTAGCCTTGACCTTGGTTTTCTAAATCCCTCTGATTGATGAACCCCTGAACATTTGACACAGAAGCTACGGTGTGGAGCAGATGAAGAGACTGCTTACTTTAGAGGTCTTTACCCTCACCCATATATTCCGGGTGGAGTCCACTAACTCCGGCATGGAGTTTGGTGACCTTTTTTTTCGCAGGTATCCCAGCCATTTAGAGGTGGAGACTCCACATGGAGTCCAGCTGGAATTCACTCATCCTCCATGTGGGCCAATGTGGAGGATGTGGAATTCCATATGGACTCCATATGGAACTTCATGTGGAGTTCCACATCCTCCATATGGATTCCATGTAAATTTAACTCATGAATCATATATATTAGCACAAATACACTATTTCAGGGTCAAATTCAAATGAACTCCAGGTGGAGGAAGGTCCCCGGATTTTATTTATATTTTATTATATTTTATTATAGTGTAAAAAAAAAAAGCACTAGCAAGAATCAAACTCAGGCATCCAAGAACACTGAACACAAGCAATAAAATGACTAAGCCACAAGGGCATTATTGTCTAACAAAAATTAATGGCTACATATCAATTCAGATCATTTCTCGGCAATTCTCAGCAAGCGTTAAACAATGTCACGTGTGTGACTCATTGGGGAGCTTGCTCCCCTCTCTACTGCCAATGCCAAAATGTCTAAGCCCACCTGATCCGCTGGCTTTTTGATGGTCACCCCATGAGAACTTTGAAAGCAGTGAGCAGTGAGCACAGCTCATCATTAGAGCATGCCAGGCACTGGCACAGCAAAGCATTCTCATTGCCATGTCAGTCCATTGGTTACTGCAACCACCCCACCTTGCCTTCCGACCACCACCCCTGCTGCTGCTGTTATGCTCGCCCCACCACCTTGCTGTTGTTGGTTGGAGCCAGACACCCGCCAACCTGACCCAACATGCATCGCACCACCACCAACCAAGGCCATGCATGACAACAACATGTCTGTGTACAATGGCGACAACACCAGACACATGTATGTGGTATGACAACAATGACAATGACAACAATGGATCTGTATATGACAATGACAACACCGGACCAAAGGGGAACAAGGTGGGTGGGGATTGAGGTGTGAGGTGAGTGGGGAACAAGGCAGAACAAGGCAGAACAAGGGGAGGCAACACAAACGAGGCCGCAACACCATGTAAGTCGCGAATCCCACAGACCACCGCCACTAACTGCCCCTCCCCCTCCTTTTGATATAGGCCAATGACAATGTATGGGTACGGTACGATGACACATACATACGGCACATACCACAACACATATGACACGTACAGTACAACAACAGCATGTACAATGGCGGGCACAACACGTACGGACGACATTGACAACGACAATGTGCATGGCATGTACCACAACATGTACCGCAACACGTACAATGTGAACACAGCATGCACAACAGCCATGGTGGCCATGACAATGATGACAACACGTACAACATGTACAATGGATGGGGCAATGTACAACAACCACAACGCATGCGACAGACACACCGGCCACAAAGACGAGGATGACAATGCATACAGCGGACGCATACAACAGCCACAACAACAATGGTGCATACAACATGACCGACATGATTACCCTCCTGCACCCCTTTTTGATTTTTTACTTCTTTTTTTTGATTTTTGCTTTACATTTATATGTTTGTTTGTTCATTTAATCCAAGTACATACCATCCTGCCCAGCTTTTTTGTCTGTTATGTTTTTGTTTTTTTTTTTGTTTCAATGATGGATCTCACAACTAGATAATAATGTAGTACATAGCTATTAATATATTATATTACACTCATGAATTTACACTAAGATTAAAAGGCTAATATATTCCAGTTGAAATCCAACTAGATTCCATTTCATTTTATGTGAAGTTAAAGTTGAAACTCCAACTGGAGTACATCTGGAGTCCAGGTGGATTCTAATTGAACTCCACCTGAACTCCACCTATCAAAGTTAATTTTTTGAACATTTACATATGTTCCACCACTTTTGTATGGAGTTGGTGGACTCCATATAGAGTATATGGGTGGAGGTAAAGTACACTTACTGTTAGAAATATACAATAATGCACAAATCAGTAGCTATACTGATGAGTAACAATAGAGTCAAATCTCAAATGCGCAACAATGACAAGTA
>JANCIO010000183.1:0-64768 GCA_027604855.1 Psilocybe subaeruginosa
AGCGTTGGTTCAGGTGCCTGCGGCGTTGGTTCAGGAGCTCCCGACATTGGCCCAGGGGCTTGCAGCGTTGGTTCAGGTGCCTGCGGCGTTGGTTCAGGAGCTCCCGACATTGGCCCAGGGGCTTGCAGCGTTGGTTCAGGGGCTCCCGGCGTTATTTCATGAGCTCCCGGCGTTGATCCAGGGGCTTGCGGCGTTGATTCAGGGGCTCCCAGCGTTGGTGCAAGGGCTTGCGGCGTTGGGTCAGCAAGATGGTGCTGGTTTTCGTATTTCTCTCCGTGGAGTCTCAGAACTGCCTTGACCATTTGGAGTGCTGAGCGCGGATCATCGTCGACTAGGAAGATATGCGATCCATGCTTCATCATATCTTTCCAATGGGTTTCTTTTAAACGCTCTAGACGATTCAGGGCCGCATCCTTGCTAAGTCTGTTCGCCTTCGTGGCCCCTACAACGACCCTATCGAGTGCATCCATCCCGCAGAGTTGACAAAACATGTTGAGGTTTTTCTTCGCAGTACCCGTGTACCGGTCGATGGAGAGGTCATGAAGATATATGACCCCTCCGAGTACGTTTTCCTTGTATCTAATAACGAATAATGAGTACTAGTTTCATTGCCAAAGTTTGCCATCGCGCTTACGAGCTCTTCAGCCACGTCGCGATTGTTTCCAAAATTTCCACATCGTCTTTGTAAGTGTCGTCGAAACCCGGAGTATCTACCAGACATAGACGACGATTTTTGAGCCAAGGGAAATCAAGGAATACTGAAGGACCTATTTCGACGATCTGCATTTCGGCGGTACACGATTCTATCTCGTGGCCGACGGCTGCAAGGTTTTTTCCGGCAACTTTGTTTATAAACTGGCGGGAAAACAGATCATAAGGTGTAGAAAACGCTTTCGCAGTTACCTTATACGTACGGTGCTCTTGCCGACCCCAGTTGCGCCCATAATACTATAGTCAATAGTCAGTATCCCATACTAGCAAAGCAACATATCCACATGTACGGTATTACGATGGTACGCACGCCATCAAGAACCTTCCAAAAAAAATCAAATTATTAAAACACAACACAAATTTCTCCCAATGCAACGTAATATACCTTGTTGTTATTTTTCATGCTGTTGTTTTTCTTCTGCCCGAATCCGAGTTTCGAGAAAAGATTCAAGCCCACTTTCTCGAGCTTGTTGGCCATTGAGCGACTAGGGAGGTTCCTGGCAGCGGTCGAGGTCTATATCGGAGAGAAGGAAGGGAAGCACGTACACCCACATACGGCCAGACTCATATAAAAATTAAATGATGATACAGACAACGGAGGTTAGGTCAGGCTTCCACGTTTTGTGTGGCGAAACAGGAATGTCACACTAGTAGTCAGCAGCGTCAACCTGCGTCGACTTGTATTTTCATTCGTAGATTCAATCGTGCCATGCGTATTCTTGTCGTTCGTACTGGTAATCTTGTTACAAGCGACCAACCAACCTCGGCACTACCGGAAGTCTGCCAGCCGGACTTCACATAAATGAGGCCACATATTCATCATCCGAGATCACATTCACACGCACGATCTTTTCTATGATTGGCATATTATGATAACATCGCACAGAAGAGCATCTGCGATGAACTAACTGACTTCAAGGTGTCATCCTCGGCAGATACAATGCTCTTGTCTCAACGAATTAGATAATATCTAGATTGCGCCTAAACACTTACGCGCTATGTAAACGAGCACCAACCTAGAGGCCGCAATTGCTTCATGGTCACCGCGTGGCGAAGATCCAAACGCCCAGAATTTATGCTGTTTGTCTCGCTATGGCATGCCAACTAACGCATCGATATTGAAACAACAACATGTCTGCTGACTATTGATACTTAGATCATCGGACACCGGGAGCGAATATCCCAAATCGCGATATCTGGGACTTCCCTCTCGAAAGAAGTCGAGACTCCGAGAACCTTGAGAAATCCATCATGCAGGGTTTTCCTCCATGTTCAGACGGAAATGCAAAGTCGCATTGAGACCGTCAGCTTAATTTCCCGATCGAACGCTGTTTTGGCCGTGATGACACGAATGCATTTCAGCCCCAAGCTCAACTATTTCATATCTGTCTCCGTGTTAATTCCTTTAAAGTATGTCGTCCCCGCTGTGAGCTATATAGTCCCCATAACTGATTGATACCCTGCCTTACTGCCCGCACAAGGTAGCACCTTGGATACTGAACGCGCATATTGCTATACACCTCCCTCAATGTTGGCACGCAAAGTCAAGCAGTCGGCGTCTGATGCTGGCGGCTCCTCAGACATCGTGATACCGTAAGGAGTTTAAATCTCGCTCATTTTGTTAATATTTCTAACGGTCTACGCTGATCTTAGTGTCATGGGCGCAACTGGTGCGGGAAAAAGCACTGTATACAATTTCGAACTTATCAAACTGTTCTACTCTTCTGATATTGTAATCGATTTATGCGACAGTTTATTAATCAGGTTCTCGGAAGAGAGACCAGGACCGTCGGCCATACGATTGATTCATGTACTTCCAAAATTTCGATGGAGCATGTCGATCCTTCAAAACTTCCCCGTACTCGCTTAAACTTGTTCAACGGCCGTAAGGTGTATTTGGTGGATACCCCAGGCTTCGATGATACCTTCAAGGACGACGTAGAAATCTTACAGCAAATTGCGAAATGGTTAAAAGAGTCGTAAGCATTGGAATTGTTGTCAATAATATTAGAAACTCATCACAAATTCAAGCTATGGCAAACGGACCTTGGGTGGCGTGATTTACCTTCACGATATTTCCGCCGATCGTTTCACAGGTACTGCAAAGCGGAACCTCGTAATGTTTAACAAACTGTGCGGGGAAGATGTACTCGGAAATGTCATCATAGGCCTCACAAAGACGAGCCGAATCGGGTCAGACGAGACAGCGAGACGTGAACATGGTCTTAAAACGCGGCAATGGAAGGACATGATCGATAAGGGGGTGCGTGTCCTCCAGGTTGCTGACGCTGTATCGTCCGGCCAGGCTTCGACGCTGTTCAAATCTATTTTGGAAACCTTTGAGAGAAATGTTTTCCTTAATATCCAACGCGAGATAGTTGTGAAGAGGAAAATGGTTCCTGAAACTGAGGCAGGGATGGAGTTACGTCTTACTCTTCAGCAGGTACTGGAGCTGCAGAAGAAATTTGCGTCATCTCAATCGTCGGACACTCCGGACAATCTTGAGGATGCGAAAAAGCAATTAGAAATCCTACATAGGCAACTACAGGCGTTGAAGATTCCATTCTCTCGACGTTTGCTAAATCTCTTGGGCTTTTGAAGCCATCTGACCACTTTTATAGCGCCACGACCGCTTACTTGACAGACTCTTCGTAGTCCGTGTATATATACTATTCCATCACTTTTGGCTCGATATTCGTATTCTAAAATATCATAATTATCTTACAGAATTGGCAAGAGTGAAACTCATAGCTCTCTGTAAATGAGAAACACAATTAAAAATGCATACGCATCATCAGATATGCGCCCTCCCATCCTCAATGATGCTCCGATTTTTCGGAGTCTGCCGATGCACAATAATGTCGGCAATTTGTGGAGAGGAGACTAAAGTGAGAACACGTCCTGTCCTGTCGATAATGTCCCGTGCGCTAGTGACGAAGAACAACGGAGGCTGGTACTACAAACAGGCGACGTAATCCATGGGCGACGGTAAAGTCAGCTGACCAGCCACGGGCGATCGGTACGATGTTGCTTGAGACCGTGTTTTGCAATCACCGCCGTGGCAAGTTCAATATCTTTATCAAACTTCAGTGGACTTTGCACATTACAAGACTACAAGGCTACTCCAACATGAGAGGAGAGCCACAAGATAGGCCCTTTGCGTCAATTAGTTTGGCCTATTCAGTGAACCGACGTTCAGACAATCGGACCGTACTGTGGAATTGCTATAATTACTCCCAATGTACTATAGACTCCTGAAACGCGTTTGGTCTAAACCTCAACGGAGACTAAAAGCACTTCTGAATTTGGAGTTTTGATCTCGATTGGTCAACACGAACGGATGTGACGACCATTCGAATATGAGTCGTGTTAGTTCTAAATATACGTCTCTGATACCTCCTCGCAACATTTAATAAGACCTGAGATCCTGACACTCAGCATGCAGCCACATGAATAATGTGCTTTGAGGGCGCCCCTTATGGGCGCTCGTCCAAGACCCCATGGTGTATCTCTTGTGCCTTCAGACGCCTTGCTAAAATGCCTTGCATTGTTCAGTAGGCTATGGTACGGCGTGGGAGCTGAGAGGCGTTACTCACAGTTATGAAGGTATGAAGAGTCTGAGTGCGTTGGCACGCACTCTGAGTCTCGATTCCCTTTGGCCACTTAGCTCAATCATCGCTACATCCCTCAGCGTATATTTTTCTCTCTTCCACATTAGTTTTCATGCCACGTAACAAGCCAGTTTCAGGCAAACGGTCCCCTCGAGAAAGTCCTAATGATCCTCAGCGGGATATCGTGATCCCGTACGAATGTGTCTGTGTTGATTTCAATGACCCTATAACGATAATTTAAATTACAGCGTTGTTGGCCCTACTGGTTGTGGAAAAAGCTCCGTATGTTTCCAACTGTTAAAACAGTACTAAATCGCCTGACAGTGTCTTCTGTGTTTCTGTAGTTCATCAATGCCCTTCTTAGACACAATGACATTCAAATGACGGTCGGCCATGAACAGGAATCCTGCACTACCGAAATTTTTACCGCAGTAGTCGATTCTTCTCAAATTCCCTTCCGACGCGAATGCCTCAAAAACCGTCGTTTGATCCTAGTCGATACTCCAGGGTTCGACAGTACCGACCTTTACGACTGGGATGCTCTAGAGAAGATAGTTACATATCTACAGCAGTCGTGAGTTTGGTATCAAATATCGATTACAATTGACATCTTTACGATAATAAAAAGGTATCGTGATCATCTGTTACTGGGGGGAGTCATATATCTCCAAGATATCTCTCTCGATCGTGTTTCCGGCGCTACGAAGAGGTGTCTGGATATGCTGAACAAGGCTTGTGGTGTCGATGGGCTCAAAAATATTGTTCTAGTGGCAACCAAGTGGAGTAGGCTTTCCCCCAATGAAGCAGAGACGCGCTTTCGGCGTTTGAAAGAAGTTCATTGGAAGAGCATGGTGGACATGGGAGCGCAGGCTTTCCGTATCGACGAAGGTGGCTCCTCCCCGGCCTCGCTGATTAATGCTATACTGGAACGATTCGAAGAAGGCATTCTTCTAGCAGTTCAACACGAGATAATCGATGACAACAAGTCGCTCAGCAAGACAGGGGTAGGGAAGCAAACTTTGAAACACATGGCCCGGTGGAAGAGGTTTCTTCACAGAATATTTCCATTCGAATTTTAGGTACAAGTTAATGCGAGAAGCCTTATAGTAAAAATGAAGCGCACAGTATTATAAACGTCGACACCCTGTACAGTACATGTAGTATTCTACCTAAGAGATCTACCTATGCATTTTTAGCCAGGCTCTGATCTTCTACATACAGTATGGGTGATATTATTGACTGGTTATGAGACGATTTCGACTTTTTTTAAAAATGCGATTTAAGCCTAGAACTTCATGGAACTCGGAGCAGTGCTTGAAACATGGTTAACTTTCATCTCAGATGGGCCTTGAGGACTCAATGAGCCTTTGCACACCTCTTGTGCATTCCAATACTATTCAATCCGATAGTAAGGCTCATATAGTGTGCGCGCTATATGTATCGGGTCCCAGTTCGGCTTTTTCGATCGAGGTGCAATGTTGTTAGGGTGAATTCAGCTAGTCAATGAAAAGATGTACGATGAGAAGCGTGCTATATCGGAGATGTGTATTGTGATATAGCTTCTATGAAATTTGAAAGCACCTTTACTGTACATAAACCTCTACTCTGGTCATTGAGCGCACCCAGGGTAAGAGCGTTAAAAACATCTATCTCTTGTCAAATATGCCATCCGGAAATTCAGAAACATTACATCGTGGGCTTGTCTCTCCAGTAAGCATTACGAGCGCTGTGCCGAGTACGGACGACGTTGTGATACTGTAAGAAACATCTTCCTCATTTACTCATATACATTATTGACCGTCAGTCTTAGTGTTATGGGCCTGACTGGCTCTGGGAAAAGCAGCGTAAGCATCAGCATTGAGTAAACTTTACAAGTTCTTTCTATATCTCGAATGACATGTTTGCTTCTTCTTCAGTTTATAAATGCAGTCTTAGGACAGAATGTCATGGTCGTCGGATATGAGATGGAGTCCTGTACCACCAGCATTGTCGCCGTTGAAGTCGAGCCCGCCATATTTCCCGGCTTTGAATGGCTCAAAGACCGCCGCCTCATTTTGGTCGATACCCCGAGTTTTGACGATACCTACATACCTGGTCCAGTCATATTAAAACAAATCGGAACATGGCTAGGCCAATCGTAAGTACGTTACGGTATATTTTATATCGAATACTCATCTTAAACCCAGATATCGCGACAAAGTCGCCTTGGGTAGCCTCATATATCTCCATGACATATCGATCGACCGCTTCTCGGGAACCGCAAGAAAAAGTCTCGTTGTGTTCAACGACATAAGCGGGATAAATACTCTGAGCAAAGTTGCTATAGCCACCACGAAGGCGAACAGACTTTGTCCTGATCTGGTGGAGAAACGCGAATCACGCCTCAAAGACAAGTATTGGAAAAATATGATCGATAAGGGAGCTCAGGTCTTTAAAGTCAACGAACACGATTCAGCTCAGGCTCGGAAGGTAGTCAATGCCCTCTTGGAGCGCCTTCAGGTTGAGGATATGCCTATTTTAGATATTCAGCGGGAGCTAGTCGACGGGAAGTTATCTATACGTCAGACGCGTGCATGGAAGGCCGCAAGAGAGCTGCTCTCTGTCTGGGCTGTCCCTGTCAGAAGTGTCCGGAGGGCATACAGGCGTCATCCGGGTCTTCAGCGGCCCCAATGAAATGAAAAACCATACCATGAATGTGCGTCTTTCACATATTTGATAGCTCAGAACATAAAACGTACTTAAGTAATATAGATATGTACTTAGATAGTCCATTACTCGATGCATTCGCTATGTATATCGCTATAGGAGTATTCATATGCTAACGACTGGTTGGTCCGATATCGGATAAAAGCAGCATAACGAACAACGGAGACAATGTACTAAGCGCGGAATATTTCCATTTTCATTTTCAAGATTTCCCTTCTTTCTTGCACGAACACGAAGCTTGCCTGAAACCACGACTTGTTGTGTTAAGTAGTCTTTTGATGGAATCATTTCTGACATAAGATTCCAATGTCCATCTGTCACATCAGAGTGTTTCGATTTCAGACTCTCGGGCCATAAAGCGTATGTTGGGTGATTGTAGAGGACATCAGATAACATCAATCTTGAGTCATAAAAATTGATGAAAGCTTATGAATTACCGTTGAGCTCTCCCATCTGAGAGAAACACCTGATTTTTGAAATTAAAATGGCACATGCGGACGGCAGTGTTGACTAGCGAGGCATCGATGAGATATGGGGTTGTTGCATGCCTGAGTTCTTCGAAGCTCACCGGAGAGGATTTGCACTTCTACCATATTTTATCTTGAGAAAAAAGGCGTGCTGCCTCAACAACGTACTTTGCATACGATGAGTAAAAATTCTATTGACCATCAGGAAAATTGAGAAGTTAGAGACGTAAGAATATCTTGGAGTAAAGTTTTGTAGAACTCTACATATCCCTTCGGCGGGGACGGTATCCAAAAATGTGACAACTGATCACGCAATTAACTGGTCATCCAAAAGCAAGGCGGGGATATCCGTGTTTTGTACCTGGCCATCAAGACCAATCGGGTGATACCTCCGGTGGAGGCAGCAGACGTACAGTCGCGGACAATCAAACTCGACAAATTGGAGATCTCGGTGGCCAGGCAATTTTTCGGGAATCTGATTTCAGATTCTTGTTCAGCTCATCGAAATACGTCAAAAAACACACCTCCGAAGTTTTTCCCACGAGCCGTTTAGATCGGCCAAATTTTTGGCCAAAATCAATGACATTTTATGTACCTAAGTTGGGTTGATAATGGCATCCAGGTGCTAGATGTTGGCGTCCCATCCTTCATCGTTATATAATTGCTCATCAAGGTTGCCATGAATCACAGGATGGACATGGGAAGCTGTTTTTGATTGATTCCGCAGGCTGGTAATGTTTCTCTTTGCCTTTTTCTTTGCCTTACGATAAGTAATCAGTGATTTATGGTTTAGGCAATAGGATTTTGGGAATTTTTTTGGAGAGGAACGGCTCGATAAAATCCCACCAAACTTTAGGATCATCCCACTCTTCAAAAAAGAAAGCGATTCCGCTATTTTTCAAGATTTTAACGGTTTTTTTAAGGATTCGGCCAATATTTTAGGGTATGCATTCCTTAATTGGTAATTTAAAGGGGAACGGCTCGATAGGATGAGCTGAAAGTTGGTCAGGAAACTTCTTAAATGGGATTCTACCGATTCCGATGGTTTTTAGGGCCATCAATAAAAGTTGATTTTTTTAGTTGAGTTTGATTGTCCGCGACTGTATATGAACTCGGCTCGTGATTTCAAACTTTTCCCGTATTATTCAAGCTCTTACCCGCAACCTGCCGCAACGCAACAGTCAACTGGCGCTCCCAGTGTTTGCTGGAACGTTTTAGTTCTTGAACCCCTCACTTCCTAGACTAACCGCACCTTTTCAATCTATATCAAACCCCTTCAATAAGATGCCATTGTAGAAGATAACTACGAGCTCTTCGTCGACCGGGTAACTATAATTCAATGTCAAAAGTATACGATCCCAGTTCGTCTACTGTGTTGCAATTCATCAACCCTTGTCGTTAATATTTAATCCGGCCCGAGGACAGTATGCTTCTACCATCTCAATCGAGGTTGAACATGTGCTCCGAACAGGTACCTGGGTTTGTTCAGAGACTAGCGCACCGGAGCGTTGGCTTCAATGTATGGTTCGCATAATAAGTTGAGCTTTACTAACAATGCTGTACTAGAATGCTATATTTACTATCTTGATTCTTGAACACAGATCAGTAATATCATCCGGCATTCTGAAACGCATCTGTAGTTTGAGATATAGAGATGTTATCGAGCATCTAAACAAAGCACATTTAAATCTAATATTGCAACTCATGTGCCATCCGAAACGTGCCCGTCCCAAATGAATCCTGGCTACCTCGTGTGTGACATACAGGCCCTCAAGTCCTCAATTGATTTTGCCACTCTACAGATGTTTTCAATGAGCTCTCAATTGCATATTTAGATACGTCAGCACATTTTTAACGTCGATCTGTTTACAGCGTTACTGCTGTTCAATGCCTGCCGTCCTAGCGTACGGTATTGTAAGCTATTAATAGGCCACAGACGAATGGCGGTTTCAAAGGCGATTTTTCCGAATGCAAGGCAGAATCTGAGAAATGCAAGAGGATGACTTTCATTTCTCCTCATCAGTTAGGATATGTACAATCACATTGAATCTGGAAAATCTCATGCAAATGTTGCACTGATCTTCGCAGTGAAACAGGTCCAATATAGAAAAGAAACTTCTACCAGTCAACGGATAATCAGAATGGACATCTCATCTAGATCCGGCCCGGTTTCTGGTATAAGATTGCGCTCTCGTTACTAAATGCACTTGTTGCTAAAGTTCTGCCTCAATGTCAAATCCCAGTGGTCCTCAGTCCAATCTTGCCAACATCATAATACCGTGGGGAATTATGTATCTGTGCTCCTTTTACTCTATGCTGACAATCGACATTGACCTTAGTGTCCTGGGTGTTACTGGTGCGGGAAAAAGTACGGTACGCCTTTATAAACAAATCAAAACTTGATCTCCATGGCCTGATAACGTTGTATATGTTTCTGATAGTTTATCAACTCAATTCTAGGGGAGGATCGCATGGTCGTTGGCAAAGAGCAAGATCCCTGTACATCCCAAGTCGAGAAGGCCGCAGTTGATCTCTTGAAACTTGATGCCTTTCCCTTACTAGCGAACTATCGTGTGTTTTTAGTGGATACCCCTGGTTTCGATAACACAGAAGCAAGTGTTAGTCACACGCCAGAAAGCGTTAAGAAATTACTGGATAAAGATGAATCGTAAGTACATCCTACTGTTTTGAAATGCAGATACTCATCATTAATGTAAGTTGTGTCGGATGCGAGATAGGCGGCGCAATATATCTCCAAGACATAACCTTCGATCGCTTGGCAAATACTGAGAAAAAGAACTTCAAGAGGTTTGCCGATCATTTTGGAGAGGTTGTGCTCTCCAATACCATCATTGGACTCACGAAGACGGACCGATTTGGGCTAGAGGAAGTAAAGGAACGTGAAGCCCGCCTCAAAAACCATCCAAGTTGCGAATACCTGATTAATAAGGGAGCGCTGGTCCTCCAAGCCCGTGACGCCGGCGCTGAACTTCTCAATGCGATTTTGAAAGGTTATTGTAAGCATTCATTGTGTCCGCTCACCATACCAATTCTTATGTTAAATCCAGGCTCTCGTAAGTTCCCCCCACGCGACATCATTATACCGTATGCAACATCTCTCATTATCATGATGACTATACCGACGACATTTCCAGCGTTATGGGTGCTACTGGCTCTGGAAGAAGCACGGTATGTAGTTATAAGTCATTCAAAGGAGCTAAATCGTCTGACAGTGCCCTTGGTTTTCTGCAGTTCATCAATTCCATTCTTGGGGAGAACAAGATGAAGATCGGCCACAACCTGGAATCCTGCACGAAAGAAATCACCCCCGTCCAAGTCGACTCATCCATGTTTGCCTCGCACGAGTACCTTAGTATATGTTGTTTAATTCTGGTGGATACTCCAGGGCTTGGAGATCCCGACACCAACGATTTGGATGTTATTAACAAAATTGCCACATATCTTAAAAAATCGTAGGTTCAATGAATTTTTTTTGGTAATGATCGAAATACTTACGAAGATCGACAGCGCTTGCATCAACACAGTATTAGGGGGTGTGGTATATCTTCAAGACATATCTATCAATCAAGGCGCCGGCGCTTCGAAGAATTGTCTTGATATATTCAAACAGTTCTATGGGACTGGCATTTTTAAGCACGTCGTTCTAGGGGCGACGAAGGGCGAAAGACTTGGCCCCCCTGCTGAGGCCACAAAAAGCTTTCGTGACGTAAAAGAAAAGCTATGGAAGGGTATGATCGAAGGGGGAGCGCTGGCATACGAAATCACCCGTGATGTTTCTTCTCCGGAAACTCAGCGATCCACTCCATCTTGGAAAGCGCTCGATGCCATCTTAGAGCGATTCGAAGCAAGCGTTCGAAAGAGCGAAGTTCTCACTATGATGGAGATAGGAAACCAGACTACTAGCAATATCGACATGTTGAAGAAATTCCTGATAATTTTGCGTTCATTAGTCGCTAGATCCCAGGACGTGTAATGGACAAGCAACGCATAGGCTTACATACTAGTTCTAACGCATGCGACATAAGTCACAGAACGATTCTCAAAAATTCAGTAGTATGTCTCGACCGCATATGGATAGCTTCAAGCTATATGGATAGGGCTGATAAACACTGAATGAGTCTTTCCTCTGCAAGAATTCGCCAATTTCTGGTTTCCGGATACGATGATCGTAGTTTGGAATCGTACCCTGAATCAGTGTAACGAGCTTGAGATATTGCAGGTGCAATGTCAAGCCGTCCTCAATGTCAGGCTGCATTGATAGGATAAATCGAACTTGAAATCCGCCTATCAACGAACTGATTTATTAGCCTGTATCCTCACTACGAGAACTTGGACACTCACCAGCTTAAGGAAGTAGCATTCTCGAACCCCGTCCATGATCGCCAAACATTCCGTGAATCACAAATGATAGCATTTATTTGCGACTCGGGAGCGCAACGCGCAATTCGGGCGCAGAAAGGTCCACAACGAATGGCCGTTCGATATTGTACAAGATAGTGTGAGTGATCGAGACACGCAGCCGATCAATCCCGTTAAGAAATACACGTCGAGACCAGCTTCTCTTCAATGAGCAGGTGGTGGATGCCTGTGTACTTGTGACTGGACAAGCCTATAGACCAGGATTCCGATGAGCTGTTCGATATGAGCAAATCACAACCGCGATCGAAATCAGAGGGCTCATCGTATATCCGCAATATTAGTTCGTCCTTGAACTGGGAGATATCCTTCTCTACGTAGAAGTAAAAGCATTCTTTTGTGTTTTGGGAAAATGCGAAATAGGTCTCGGCGTAATAATGAATCTTTCGATGACATGTTATCATGGAAGACAAATTCTGTTTGGCGAAGCGGGCGTTCGGAATTTTGCACCTATGTAGCCCGAATATCTTATGCTGACTGTCCAAGTTCAGACATTCGATGGGGCTGCAATGTGAGGAGTAGTCGTGACGGTTGCGACGCTCTGGGAGACTTGGACGACTGATTTCAGAACAAGATGACGGATTTTGTGGATGGTTGGCTGCTTAGAGCTCAGCACTGAGGGGTGATGTTTTAAGAAGGACATGTTGCGCACTGATAATGTCCATCTGAGTCTGCAATATATGTCCAAGTTTCTCTGTAAGTTTGTCTGTCGTCGCAGAGAGTCGAGATTAGATGGTGTTGAAAGGCGACACAGCAGGTTCACAAACGCCATTGTATTCAGATACCGGGGACTAATTCATAGGCAGTGTGCACAAAATGAGAGATCAAGGACGTAATAAGCCAAAAGCAATGACGACATGGATACTCAACTGGAAGATGACCATGATGTGGCATGCTTGACCGTGTCGTCGGAGGATAAACCCGACGTGCACGTCACGTGTGACACAGCACTGTCGTGGATCACGCTTTATAAATCCAAACCATCCGGTTTTTTTGTTATTGTTTGTAAATCTGTATGTATATTATCGTGAAACAAGCAGATGAAGCTCTGAGACGCGGGGGTGGTGAAGTACACCACTCTATCTCTACAATCCTGTATCTGGGAAGTCCATGTGAAGAGAAAAAATTGGCAAATGCCAATCGTCATACAGAGTACTGACCACAGCTGACGGCGCCCCAGTTTGTCAAAGAAGCAGCGGTCATTCAACATTTTTTATGTTTATTCCGCTGTTTCTTGTCAGACAACAGATAAGAATCCTTTTGCACAACTAATAAATTGTTGTTTGTCGTCCAAAGGGATGAATAAAAATTATAAGTCGACGAACAGCGGTCAGCGCCGCAGTGGACTCTTTGCAGCCAGAATTCCGTGCTATTCTCTTGTACTCTATAGGGAGCCAGGTCAGCAGGGTCTTCAAAAATGAATTGCCGAAAAGATTTAAGTCGACCTTGCTGATTTTGGTAGTTTGCTTAGTTTAAGGTAAATGTATGTTGAGTAGTAAGTTCTCCTACCAGCACTGGATAGACCGTCGAATCATTACCGACTTCAAAGACTCTAGCTATTTCTTAGTTCTGGCTTGCGCCGCTTCCCGCTATTCCCTCTCTTATCTAGCTCCGAAGGCCTCAAAAACGAGCTATTTTGCGACGCTTGCATAGTCGTGCATCTTTTGAGATCGCTACCAGTGTGTGCAGCGAATTGCTGGCCATTACTGGAAGTCTCTGGACGTAAGCGAGCCGCTCAGATCAGACCAGACAAATCGAAATGCCGTTGAAAAGAGCGGTGAAGGCACTGATGTCGTTCCTTTCGTGCATTTATTCACCGAACTGAATAAAAGCTACGCTAGCGCCACAAACTGAATTAAATTCATTTTCAGCAAGGTCTTTTGTTGGCACCTCGGTCATGAGTCGGAAGTTGCCTTTTTTCGTGTTCGTGTTCGGCTTTTGACTCTGTGGTTGAAATATCGCTTCAAGTGCCTATTCCTTATCACCGTGACCTTATTCCAGGGCGGCTTGAGATGTGCCATCACTCGAGAGTTTGGTCATCCACGATGCGATGCTCGAAAGACTTTCAGGTTGTACGATGTCGATGCAAAAAATCAAGATGCGTTAATACTGATCACGCGAAGTTTGCGCTCGTGGCACTCGCGCGACTCACGCATTCAGAGTTAGAACACAAATTCTTTGCTGCCGAGCTTCCGGCCTTCTATTTCTACGCCAAGTCAGTGTCAAGTCTAATTATTCCAACTGGGGAAGTTTCTTTAAATAGTCCACGTCAACTCAATGACAGGATCTCGACCTTTTAAATTGTCGAGAAATTAAACAAAAAAATTGTAAAGAAGTTTAGTAGTGGGATCAAAACTCCACGCAGGCGGCAGGACTATCTTCTATCCACGCAGAGCTCCAACCTTCCACCTGAATGCGGAATTATTTCTCTATTCATAATCCGTCTCTCAGACACAGCGTAGGTATACCAGCAAATTTCATATTTCGATTCCCTGGGTATGCCATCTACGTGTCATTATCCTTGTCTTCGGGTGGGCCCAGACAGCCTTCCAGAAAGATGTCTACGACCCCTCGTTCCCAATTTCAATGTGTCTTCGAACTTGGGCAAATTGCGACTTGGCCCCTAAAAACATTGTGGGTATGTAGTGGGAAACTTTAAAAATTTTAACTTTACTAATGGCTAGTGAGTATTCACTAACTTCTTGATCAGGTATAACCGAAGAAGTAGTTTTAGCTCGCCTCGCGCAATAGTTCAGGTACGCAGCTAGCCTCGTTTCTGCGTAGTACCCATTGGGCGTCGGCCATTCTCGTTATGGGCGCTGCCCGTACGGTCTTTAAACCTCAAGCACTGTCGGATGGCTTCAGGCATGAAGCTTTGTTTAAGTGACATCCCAGTGAGCTGTATATCAACCTGTCGATGACATCAAGGGTTAAGATAGTATACCAATTGTCTATTGGCCAACAGATATGCCACATAAGTTTAAATCAAGTCATCGACGTGACTTTCTATAATTATAATTGGCCGATCACTGAAGTACGTTATTTTTACTTCTCCGAAGCTCCATTCGGTGGGTCTTGGTGAAGTGGGGAGAAAGAAGATGAAACCTACACCGTAATTTGATGCATACCAAAAGGCTGTGTACAGCAAGCGCCTCCATCTTTCATCGTAAAACCTCCATAGACATGGGTAAATCCATCAACTAATTCTTCCAAAAAAGTAGTATCAAAAACATAAACATACATCCAGAAAAGAAGATGTCATGGGGTGGAAGGTGCGAATGCATTGAAGCCCGACGGCTGAAGTACGTGAATATACGCTTCTTTTTCACCTAAAATGAACATTTTGTCATATGTTGCAATCGTACTCATCGGACCTCCCGGACCCTTGCCATCCCTGCTCGCGAAACGCACGGAGGCGTTCTCCTTATAAACTTGTGGCGTCCTTCAAGTTCATAAATACCCTCATTATCTGTTAGGGCCGTGCCGCTTCGTCCTCCTTCCTTCGCTCCTTCTACCAGCTCATCATGGTCGTCGACGTTGAACGCACATTTGGCGCGCTCTTGATAGGGGGCATTGTGTCCTTCGTGTGAGTTTCGGATGTTCTTTCATAGATCCTCCAATTGATCATATTCCGAACGCAGACTATCTGGCTTAGTGTCCGCTCAAGCCTATGCGTACTTCAAACGCTATCCCAATGATTTCCAGTTTCTCAAACTCATGGTAGGTGTCAATGTAGATCACACAAGTCACAGCTACTAACGAGACTTCCATTCAATTTTCCAGATCGTGGGTGTCTGGTATGTCGCGAACCAAGATGGATTGGTACTTGGAACCTCAACAAGTCTCATTCGTCAGGTTCCTCGACTTTCTCCATACGGTTTTTGTGTCTATCGCTCTCTGGGATCATTTGATTGTTCATTTTGGGGATTTTGCCCGAATTGACTATATCCCTTGGTCGGTTTACTTGTAATGCCGCTCCGTATTTTACTCATGTGTTGCTCTCTTTGAAGGTCATTGGGAGTAAGTCGCTCAGCGGATTTCTTACCTTAGTCTTGCTGAGTTTACGTCTTAAAAGGGGACGGTAGTATTGACAGTATGTTTACCCGATGTATCTTTTCTGACCGGTTGTTTACCTTGTTTTGCTCCCCCACTTTTAGGGTTTTCTGACAATTCTTGTCCATGTGTTAGTCTGCCCTGTGGCCTGCATGTTGATAATACTTATTCAGTCTTCTCCAGCTTCTTTGTCCATCGAATCTACCTGCGTAAGATACAACAATTAGAGCTGCTATTGCTATGCTAACTACCTCTGTAGTAAGCCATGGGAACTACTTTGTTGTGGTGCCTATGGGGCTTCTTTCCGCGCTCCGTCTATGTAAGTGGATTACAAAGGTCAGAATCACAGATCGTTGACGCCACTCCTAACAAAGCACTGGCATTCCGTACGTCATAATACCTAATTCACTAGAGAGGGGCATTCACATCCACTCGTTCCTCGTCCCTGAAGTTACCACAATGAAGATGTTCGTAATGTTCCCCATCCCAACTTTTATACACTAAGTTCTATTCGTACTCTAGGATTGAAATCCATAGTATCTCGCGCTTTACTCAACTTTGGAGGGTAAGTCTCCCTTGATAGACTATCCTGGAGAGGAAGTCGAATTTATGTCTCGATCAGTGGTCATTTACCTTTGGCCTTTCATTGTGCTCCGCCCTCGATATCCTATTCGCCGGGTTACTTTGCTTTTTCCTTCATCAGAACCAGAAGAAAAATTCAAGGTATTTTGAGGAATGCCTCCCGCGACTGATTGGAAATCATTATTAACTTTTTTTCACAGTATGAATAACATCATTAATAGCTTGATGTTGTATACCTTCGAAACGGGCTTGGTAAACTGGTATGAATCTAGTCGTTGAATCTCTACCTTTATCCTATTGATAACTCGTCTGAAGCGTTGCATCCATTGGGACGCTGATATGCGTTAGTATTCAACATTTACTTGTATCTCGGTTCCAATCTCATGTTCCTTTTCGCCAGTGGGTTACTATGCGAGATAACCTCATCTTCCTCGGAATTCATTTCGCCATCGGTAAACGTAAGTTACGTTTGAATATGATCTGTGGAGCCCGTCTGAAAACCTTCTGCTACAGTATACGCTAACACGGTCATGGCAACGTAAGTGGGGCCCCCTCAAACCCAGGCAGCTAGTTGGGCTCATTGTATTCTAGCCTGAACGCACGCAAAGACCTGCGTCAAACCGGTCGCCGGTCACAATACTCTCACTCCGGAATGAATCACCCCATCATGTATTCCTCGGATGGCTTCACTGTATCAAAAGGATCAACGGTAAGGAAACTCTTGGGCAGTCTGTCGCACTGTACTAACTTAGAAGCCTATTGTGGACAGGTCAAAATCATGGTCGATCAAACAAAGGTCTCAACGTTCGAATGAAGTCATCGAGACCGGGATATCAACCAAACGGAAATTGAAAGTCGTGTACTGCACACTCCGAATCAAACTATGCATCGCAATTAAGCGCCGAACACTCCTTTGTCCTCACTATTCATACTTAGTTTTGTTATTTAATATACTCTCGGTAATGTTCTAGTATATGCACAACATTGCCAGTCACTCAAATCCCCTTGTATTGCATTATCAGCATAAGTAGACGCTGATCCGTTCATTCATGTTTACTATTCATAACTTATTTACTAATACACTGTGATAAACTCCGACAGAGAGAATAAACCTGCTTCCTTTGGGGGTTGGGAATCCAGCTTTCCATCCACATCGGTGTCCATGATTCCCCGCTCTTGCGGACCGCGGTTTGTCATTTTCAAAGGCCTAACAGAACCACCGGGTCCGATGAAACATGGCTCAAACGCGGTCGATCCGGCTCTTATGTGCATCAGGCCTGGGTTTCATGAATTGCATTGTTAGACAGTGGGTTGTACGCTGGCAAATTAGCCAAACTCCTGGTATGTCTCGGGAACGGTTGCAACCTTCCAATTGAACAGTGGGCAGCGGGCAGCGGAATATGTGCGAGGATGCAGATTGGACAAGGTACATACTACTTTGCTATCCCTCTCATCCAATCTGATTCCACTAGTTTCTCAGCCTTTGCAGCATAGTACAGTTTTGAATGTGACAACTTTAGTCACTATTCACGGCTTCGCTGGCACCACCCTTTCAGACATGGCTAACAAGCTTGACTCGACATTCTGCCCTGCTTTGAAAGTTGTTGCTTACCTCACTCCACTCGCTTTGCTAGGCACGACTTTTCTCGGGGCGGCGGCGGTCCCAGAATTTAGCTATCGTAGGAAAGATGGATCCCCGCTACCACTACCTTGAACTTTGTACTTTATTGCGAAACTCAAAACGAGCAGAGAGATGATATTGTCGATCTATGAAGCTAGCGCAAAAGATATGCATATTCTCCCCCTTTTTCAAGAGCCTAGAGAAAACGGTAACTGTATCAGAGGTTGTGGTTGTGATTTAACTTAGCATGTAGCTTCACCCTTTGATATGCCGGTCTATTCATGATATCGTTAAGGTGCAGCAGAAAGGATCACGATGAACGGATCACATACCTTGCTTGCATCCGTTTCACGTATTCCATGGTCTTGGGGCCAGTAAACTCTGGAGCACGATTCACTAAGATCTCCAGAGTAAAACCCATCATGTAGTCGGCTGATGTTGGATTCTCGCCACCTGCAAACCACAAATTGGTCTTCGCCAGATGGGCTTCTATCTACATATAATTTTAACACAGCAGATTCAGATGCAAACTGCTAAGAGACGGTGTACCAGATCCCCATGCTTCTTGAGATCAGGAGCATTCATCAAGCTGTCCGCCTTTGTCATTACGTTTTTGATAATAGGTCGGACAAGAGCTGGAACGCGCTGGGGAAGCAATCTAAAAACTAATCGGCGGACAAGAAGAGGTTGTACTGATCCCTCTGCGTAGTGGGTAACTAAGCATACGGAAAATGAGTCATATGCAAATCAAAATTCTGATGAATTTGGAAGGCAAGAGCCCGCGTACAATATAGATTATCGACCCATCCGGACTCTTTTACTTCTGCTTTTCCATCTCCGTACTTTTTGATGACGTATTCTTGAATGCCAAAATGCGATAGTAAACACTCCGCGTCTGGTATTGATGACCTACATAGGCCAACGCTTACCGACAATTGCACCGCTCTCGGCCAAGGTTAGGGCACCAACGGTGATTACAGGAGATTTTCCAAGGGGATGTACGTCAAAGAGCTCCTTGGGAGCTAACCTCTGCGGCGTTCTTTTGTACTTTTTGACCTCGTATGGAACATTTAATTCCTCCTACGAAAGTGCCATCCAATTTGAGGGTCATTTGAGTACATTCGTGTTTCTATGACAACGCACCAAAAGCCATAGTACTCTTTGAGAGCGAGCATCCTCTAGGTGGTGTACAACGACAACAGACGGCTTAGACGGGGCAGGCTCGGAATTAACAGCGGCTTCTGTCGCAGGCTCAGCCATTTTAGGTACTGGGTTGCGCCTATCACTAATCAAATAAGGACGCAGTGAGATTATGCCACCCAGTAGCAGTATCTGGTAGCTCGCACACCTTCGAAATGAGGTTGGCACTTTGGACGGTTGAAGTTGAAGTGAGTTGAAGCTGGGCAAGTTGGGAATGGAAACTCTGGGATCTTGCCTGATCACGTTACGGCCTTCGGACCCCTCTCGGCGGCATTACCATTGTGACTCATTCTTCTCTCATTATGCAAGCTCTTAGCTATTATCAATCACTGAGAGAATGATAATTCAATGTATCAACGAGCCAGGCCAGACATGAAATGCGACCAATCTAATAAAAGTATCTACGACATTACGAAGTGAAGTATGGCGAGGATCAGATATTTTAGATTCACTGTAACAACCATGAAAAAAACAATGCCCTGACTGCTCTGCCCTTTGATTGCTCTGTCAAACAAGAAAAAGAAGGGTTTCGAGAGACCCCTTTTGTATGGCACCATCACTACTTCGGGTGGTAAAACAATCTAGGATCGTGTGGTTCAATATGAATGTTGACCGCAGTACTGCCGTTCTGCTGATGTGCACGGACAGCATCATGAATTGATGGCAGCACGTCCTCTTCAACCAACAAAATGAGCCGGGAAATTGCTCGTAACGGAGGCCCGCGATCCACTCCCCGCGGCGTGTCAGCTGTATCCCTTGCAGAGGATTCTGCGTATCGGCTAGATGCAACTTGCGCGTTAGCTACAAGTTCATTCCTTTGATAAACCATGGATATAATATGGTCGGCGTGTATAGACCCGACCTCCAGTGTTTCAAGAAATGGTATAAAATGACCATATGCCATAGCTTCCACTACGAAGATACTGATGTTGATAGCAAGAGGAAGACGTAGACTGACTATCATTGGAATGGTCTTTAAAAATTTTCTGATCTCGGATTGAGTTATGTTCCTGTGAGTAAATACCTGATGGCTCGAGAGGTCGATTAAGGGGATGCGACTTTTGTACGGAGCGAGGGACAACGACTGTAACATCTTTGCCTGTCGAAGAATGGGAATATAATATTCAAGGTTCCAGCCTTGTTGGGTGTCTTCTAGCTCGAGTCGGAGATCCACAAGCTTTGGGAATACAAGCCTCTTGAGCATTTGAGACTCGTTACCGGGCTGGATTAAGGACAGGTGGAGGACACGTAAAGCTCGTGCTATGACGCGGCTTGGGAGAGTGGGGGAGATACCCCTTGCAGTGAATTTTATGAGAAAGCATGCTTCTACAAGAGATACTGAGTATTCAATGATGATCCTAGCGGTATCCGGTGGCATTGCCCTCGTCCCAAGATCAAGAATGGTGAGCTGCTCCCAAGGGACTTGGAGATGTAAAGGATGAATGCCATTGAGTAGATGCAATATGAGCGTCCGAAGCGAGCCAACTCCTCGAAATACCGTGAAAGTCGACAACTCCTGACTGGTGAAGCCTGACATCCAGTCGGAGTATTGATTGATAAAAAGAATGTCCATATGCTGGAGCATAGAAAAACTCCCCACTGGGATCCGGAAGAACGCGCGGATGGTTGGGTTGGTACCTATAGTACATGTGAGCGATGTGAGCCGATTTGCGCAAGGCAAAACGATATGCTGGATGAAACAAAAATGCCCAGCACCGTACATCAGCTGGTTTGTCTCTGTCGGTGCTGTGCCTTGGTTGGCGGAGGTATAATCACCATCAAATTCGATGGTGACATTTAATCCGGCTGTGCGACGAAGCCACTGTTGAGAATGGCTGAGGAGGAGCAAGGGGTGGACGGAGGAGTCGGGTAAGAGTTTGACATTGCTCCACAGAGCTGATGACGACTCAATGAGCCTCTGCCATCGACGGCACACAGCCATAAAATCTCGTCGGCACGAGTTCACTGGGGGAGGCAAAATCAGGGGCACGTTGATGGCGAGGAAAAGAATTCGTTGGAGAGTGCCATCGGATACTCGTTCCATGGAGACTGGTGCTTCGCTTGTATGTGAAGGATACTAATGGGAAGGGGCGCCTGTGTTGCTTTTCTTAAAAATAATCCTGGGGCGTGCTTGGGAGAGCTCTGGAGGGCTTGAAAACGGGGGAGCCAAGGGGGATCGGATAAGAAAGGATGAAGAAATTGCTGTATTTTCGAGACAAAAGCTTAATATTTGCGTAATACCCGATATAGATCACAAACCTTTGGAAAAGGCGATAAAACGATACCTCGCAGTGCTCAACAAAAAAGGGTGCCGGCAAGTACCGAGTCCGTAAAATCTATTCTCTCACAGGTGACTTCCCTTCATCGTATTCATTATATATTTACCTAAACTATGTTCCTAAGAGAATAATACACGCACTTTGATAGAGCACTCTGATATATTTTTGGGCTCCTTTAACTCAAGGCGACCAGAGAGGCGGGGTAGGAAATAGGTTTGGTTTTAGCTTAATCTGAATAAGCTTTATACTTCTGGTTTTCGAAAGAGACAAGTGACCCATACTTACTAGGCAAGACTCCAGCTTATGGACATTTTATCGTCAGTGGTCACACATCCTACTTTGACAGCTTGTGGTGACCTCGCTTTCAAGCCGATTATCAGCACGACCCCGTTTCGGATTTGACCAAAAAGGTAATGCATCTCGACATCACTGTGTAGTTCTCCAAGTCACTGATACTTTGTGACAAGTGAACCAGCTCGACTAGAAATACTGGTATTTCTTATTTCTCTCGTCAATCAATTCCAATTCAAAAGGCAAAGCTTTTTGTCTAGGACAAAATTTTGTATGTATCAATTTGGCAATGAATTTTGGCAAGGAAAAAAATGAAATTCTGCCAATCGTTTCCTTGTCATAAGTCAAATCATCCCTCAAGAGGAATTCTCAGTGGCTTCAAAATTACGAGCACCGTAAAGGTTTTAAAATTGATTGTTTAATATTACAGGATATTCAGATTACGGGGTAATACATTAATCAAAGGCTTGAGCAACTTGCTCTGGAACACGACGGTGAGATTTGTACTTCTTGGAGCTCGTCTGAATCGGGCGAGGTGGGAGTATGTGAATGTGAGGTGCGAATAGCTGAAGTTGAGCCCCATAGCGAGGCCCGTGCTCGTGCTGTAGCTGCGGCTAATGCTTTTCTTCGTAATTCGGCATGAAAGAATGAGCTATTGTGGATTTTGCAGCCTCATGTTCAGAGATTCTTAGCCTTACCCAAACTATGTCGAAAGTGGCCATAAACTCTTGTTTGTAACCTGGATCGTGGTTCAAAAAAATTGGTTACATCTCATACAGTCAAATTAGCTTCACTTGCGGGTCAAAAAAAAAATTGGCCAATTTGGCAGTTGTCACCAAGCAGCGGTGACTTAGTGCACTGCTCCATAGGAATGGTTAGGAGAGACCCTAGAACTGGGTAGCATGGAGAATATTCCACACATTAATATACTCTAGCAAGTGTAAGCGAGCTGTATACCTCTTGATCTGTTCATTCTTATAGATATATGGCCAATATATTAGCACTCGTGAGTGCTTGGACGGTGCTTCTATTTGGTCCCCGCTGTAAATTAAGAAGAACAAGTACGCTTTGGACTCGAGGGTTCCTTCTCGTGGGGTCCAAAAGATCTAGTACTAACTTCAATTTAGCTTCCCGAAGAGGTCTTCAAATTCTAGTTTGATTATCATTTGCCTAGTGCAGGCCACAGAGGATGATAAATTAAATTCTTGCCGAGGTCGCCGTGTAGGTGCATGGACACCGGTTTTTTTTCAATCATTTACCCACGGCTTTTCTTTCTTTCCCTAAACCCCCAGTGTACCATCATCATCGGTGTTAATATGCCAAGTTATCTCACTGAAATATGCAGCTGGGGAGCTGTATATTCAATGTCCAAATATTGATTGATGAAAAGGCCATAGCCCGCTCATGCCTCCTATCGGGGCAATGTTTTGATTCACGGCCGATACTCGGCGCCTCGGGGGAAGATTATCGCGAGTAGACCAGCTTGTAACGCCTTCACTTTATTGGATTGTCTTCACGAGACAGTAATCTTGTGCCTTCATCAAGCCTCCATACTTTATCCGCCTGTCGAAGATTCAATGTTATCATCCAACTTGTCTTTGAATGACAGCTACTTGGCACCCTCCTTAGGGGATCTCAAAGTATCTGTTGCATAACTATTGCGTGCGTACAGTCTGATACATCTCAGATGCTCGCCTGACGTATCCCAGGTCATTCCGATACGCACAATTAAAAGCAGAAAACATATGCATGTTATAAGTAGGTTCGTCGAGTCAACGTATCGAACTTGCCGTCTCTCTGGAACCCCATGATCTGCCTTTCCAGCATCGAGTGCTTCGCTATCCTCCTGCTTCCACTATGCGTATTAGGTCAGTCGACCATCTATGCACAGTGTGAGTCATCTTACTTTGGAAATTAATGACAATGGTCATCGTCATTTCTCAAAACCATATTCTGTTACTAGGTGGAGGCATTGGATGGTCTGGACCCACGACCTGTGTTCCAAGGTCTGTCTACGGCGATGTATTGACGTTTTCTTACGCTAACCGTGAATCCTCTTGGATAGAGCAGTATGTGTATACCAGAACCCTTGTACGCATTCCACATCTCTCCGGATGTTGCTTCAACAACGCAAACAAACTCGAACCATTTATCAACATAGGGTTTAGCCAATGTCTCCCGGGTACACCATCACCCCCAGGACCACCCAATTTTTGGTTCAACTTGTACGTTAACGACAGTCTCCTTCGATTTTGATCACTGACTAGAAAAAACCATTCATAGTGGAGACTCTTACTCGCAAACTGGCTTCAACGCTACCGGCCCACTTCCAAACACATCCAACCCCATAGGAAATCCACAGTTTCCTGGATACACTGCAGCCGGCGGTGAGAACTGGATTGGATTTGTTGCATCCTCATACAACAACTCTGTACTTTATACATATAATTATGCTGACAGCGATGCAATAATCGACGCCAGCCTCGTCACCGCCTCTAAGCCATCTGTTCTCAGTTTGGCGGATCAAGTAGACCAGTTCATGAGTTCCGTCGCAAGTCGACCTGACACGACACCGTGGACAAGCGATAATGCCTTGTTCTCAGTCTGGATTGGCGGTAACGATATTGGCTACTTGTACGGTAGCGGAGAGGATCAGTCTACGTGAGTGCTCCCCTTTGGTAACTAGAGCTGTTGCGAACACTGCGTAGCTTCTCCGATGCGCTTTTAGATTCCTACTTCACGCAAATCCAAATGCTGGTACGCTCGATCAGAATGTAATTGTCTATCGTTAACTGAAGGAGTTGCTTTATCTCATTAGTACGACGCGGGAGCCAGAAGCTTCCTTTTTGCAAATGTACCACCCATCGATCGCTCTCCTTTAGTCCGTTTTTCAATTCCTCATTCCAGAAAATTAATCTTACCATCCCGTCCTCCAGATGCTGAACCAGTCTTTGACTTCTCAAGCACTCGAAAAATCAGTCATTGCAACTTTCAATAGCAAACTCCAGGACCGAGTTAATGCTTTCCAGTCCAGCCATTCTGAAGTACTACCATTCATTCCTATTAACCTCAACGTATTTTCTCTTATAAACGTTGACCCATAGGTCAAGACGTTCTTCTGGGATACAAACGCACAGTTCTCCGATATTTTTGATAATCCATATTACTTCGGATTTAAAGACGCTACCTCTTATGGATCCGACGCAAACATGTTCTGGGTGTAAGTCCTTCCGGTCTTAGCCATTTGTTCTTTACTAATTCGCCGTTTTACAGCGACGAGTATCATCCAGGAGGTAAGTTCAGTCTTGCTCATGTTTGAGGCTCGGAAAATTGACGACGGAATAGTATCCGCTAACAGGCTTTTTGGACAGACTGTAGGGTTGAAGGTCCTTGTTAACACCGTATGGTGATACAGAGGCAGCGTAATTAAATAGTTCCAATTTAGTCGAGTAAATGAACAGCAGTATTCATATCCATAATACCTTGCAGACCACAGAGAGCGGCAATTATCAGGGATTTCAACTCTCATATGCTGGTGGAGGCAGTTCAGGCTCGACGTCCGGAGACGTTACAATGGGCCGACGATCCTGACCTCCGGACGATCCTGACCCAGAAGCAGAAGGGCTGGCGCTGGAGAAGGCTTCTCTTTCCTTCTCCAAGTAAGAGGCGACTTGATGGTTCTGTGAGCCAAGAGAAACAGCTGAAGGGGTGTTATTTGACGCCGCTGAAGATCGATTTAGGTCCGGAACCAACTGGTCAGGATTCCTAACATAGGCAACGGGCTGGCGCGGCTCTGACTGTTGATCGTATTCGTTGCGAACAGAGCTAGATGTTCCTAATCCAGTCGAGTACATACTTGCCGTTAAAGGCGCGGACACATAGGAAGACGGATTTGGAGTGCTGTTGATATCTCCTGAGGTAGTAGATTGAGCCATGTAAGGATTATAGATGTCAATGGCGGCACCAGGAGCGAGAAAGGCAGATGTGTTGATAGACGGCGTGCCATAAGACGACGCAGTTGGGTCTGATCCCGTAGCGGATAAAGATGTATAACGCACGCCGTGAGCCGAACTTGGTGACGCATGGTATGAAACGTCATCTTCGAGGAAAAGTGGCTTGGAAATTTTCTCGTGTGTGGTTTTTCTTCGTCTGGATTTTCTGCGTAACCACATCCAGAGGATAATGATCAGACAGAGCGTCAATACACCCCCCGCGGCACCTAGAGACGTGTCATGAGTTTCTCATCTAACAGAAACACGCTCAAAAAGAAACATACCTGCAATAATGGCAATTGGAGGACCACTCTTGCGCGGTGCATTTGCACCACCATTGTTATTGGGCGTTCCACTGGTGGTGGCCCCAATCCCACTGTTTCCGCCATTGCCGCCTGCGGTAGACGTCGACGTAGCATTGACGCTATGCAAAATGAGTATCGGTTCATACAAGTCGACGATGTTGACTGTAAATCTCACACAAAGCGGTCCACCTCGCAAACGTTCGGATAAGAGGAGTTAACAACTCTAATCTGCAGCTCATGATCGCCCAGAGGCAAATCACTCTTCGAGTATAGCAGGATAGGGTACCCATCGGCCGCTGCGTGTGAGTTGATCGTGGTCATTTCATGACCATCAACGCTGATGATACATGGTCCGTGGTATGGGCCTTGGTTTCCCCAATATTCGATGGCATCCTACAACCAAGTTAGCAACAGTTTTCCTATATATTCTTTAAAACCCACCCCGTAGAACTTCACAGTCGCAGTCGCATTCTGTATGTCTGAGAATGTGTCCGTGTTCCCATACAGATGATAAATTGACTCGACGTTTGCTTGAGAATGGTCAATTTTCTACCTATGGCCAACACTGAAGAAGCTTACTATGAACTGTCCACCGGTCAGGTACATAAGTTACGTTGCCATCTCGGTCGTCAATTGAGGTGGACTTCAAAACTGTCGATGACATTCTCGAGGGTGTGGCCTGAGTACGGGGGACCAAGGAACCAACGTCGAGAAGGTGGAAAAGGAAGGAGAGAACAGACACAGCTCTGCTCGCAGCTTCATGCCATGTTGACCCTGCATGTTCCGGCGTCCTGAGATACTACTGGCTAACTCGTTGACGTTCGTTCTGGTTTGATTGGTTTGCGGTGAATTGGCGAAGAAAGCGCCAAGAAAACGCAAATATCGGATCAATCTCTGCCGCTTACTTAACATTTCCTCGTCAACAATGTTGTTTACGCAATGTTTACCCATGTGCTCTCACTAAAGTTATAATGAGAAACCTTCGCGATTGAAAATTTATCACGACTCTCAAATTGCTCGAGACCGACGATGGAAGTCATAGTTATATTACAGCCTCAGAGTTCTAGCAAGTATCGACTGCAATATGTCTATAGATATCTATAGTCCTACACAGGCTGCATGACCAGGAAGATACCGGTGCAATATGTCTATAGATGTCTATAGTCCTACACAGGCTGCATGGCCAGGAAGATACCGGTGCAATTGACATTCCCAGGGGCAGCGGCACTAAAAACAGGGTCCAGAGGTCCTGGCGAGCTCTGGCATGAAGACCAGACATCGGATTGCCCGGCTATACCTATATTGGTAGTGCCCAGGATTGGCGGACCAAAACGTGATCCAAGGGCACTCAACGGGTTAGGCTATGAATCGCGCAAGGTTAATGAGATGTAAGAATCCCGACAGTTCTAAGAAGATTGCGAAGCTTCGTACCATGGCGCAGTATCCTTGAAATTCTGACACCTGAATGTTATCGGTGGCATCAAATGGTAAAGCGCTACCCGAAACGAGTTGCGTGGGCTTGATAGGGCTACTGGCCACTTGCTCTGGTTTGAGAAAGCTTAAAAATTCAAAGGTTATGGGCTGTTTCGGGGTACGTGTCGTTGGGACGAAAGATCTTCCCTATAATTCCATAAGGTGAAAATTTATTCGAGTTGAATGAGATGTTAGGAACATACACTGAGTTGGAAGAATTGTTGAGGAAGAGGTCCTCCTCCGTTCACTAGGGCAGGGTCGCCATTCGGAACTAGAGCCAACGGAACCGAACTACCCTCACCAGACGAAGGAACCATCTTGAAGGTGAATTTGTAACTTGTTTCCGAATCGGGAGTAATGAAGGAGGGGAGAAGACAAGTTCCAAAATCGAGAGGCGGTGCGATTGTATCCTCATAGACCGCAAGACGATTTCCGGCTCCGCAGAGCTCAGTATGATCTGCGTCGCAAATTGAGTTGCAGTCCGAGTCTGGAACTAGATCCGTGAGCGCCATGTAAGAATTGCACCCTGATTAAAACATAAGCGACGAGTTCGTGAATCTTAACATGAATAGGTTATTAACGTACAACATTCTCCGCCGAACTCCAGTCCGGCAAGTTGGAATCCATTAGTTTTGCATGTTGTTGTACACGTTTCAGCGGTTGCACCCCCGCTCATGACCTGGACTGATAGAGTCCGAGCCACACCATTGACAGCATCACTTCATACATTGTCATTGAACGCTCTAATAAGACGACTCCAAGGACTCACGTAAAACATCCCGTATACGTGAAGGATCCTACTGTTGTCTTGATACTCGGGGGTGCACTTTGTCGAGACTCGAGAAGCGCAGGTGTCGCGGCTGCCGAAATCTATTGCCCGATGAAGTCCGAGGATAACATTAGTGACGGAACTCAGTAATAGTAGTAATTAGATCGTACGACGAAAGAGGTGAAAATGGATAAAGACTTCAAAGATAACATATTCTCTGTGCAATGTCGTAGTTGTCACAGCTCTGCGAATGAACAGTAGCGACGCCGTCCGCCTTTTATAAGTTAGAGAATATGCAGCAGGCGGACCTGTGTTGTCGAACTTCAGCGTATATCAAGCTATCTTTGTGCGACTTCTGGCAGAGTACGTGTGAGCGGTATTAAAATAGGTGGTATCATTTTGAACAGTTTGATCTTCTGTCTGAAAGCATGCCTAACGGCCAAAAGCAAGCTAACTCGAACCTTAAGAAGAATAAGCTGATCTCCATGAAGACCACGCAAATAGACACGTCTTCCTAGCGCCTAATTTTTGATTTTCTTTGTTCTGTAACACCAATATCGAGATACTCCTTTAGAGTAACACCGTCTATAGATGTACAGTGAGAATTCGCTCCGTTGACATGAGTAACATCGGGTCAAGGAAGCGACAGCTAATGAGCAGGAGGAACCATCATGTCAGTAAATGGCCGGAGTAAAGCAAAATAAAAACTACTTCACCGTAAACTATATGCTCGGTGATTCAATGTCAGATTAACGTTGGAGTATGAACTCGGGTTTTGATTCTGACATGGGTTGTAGGACTTATCTCCTTATCTTGCTGGGTTAAAGGATAGCCGGTCATCGTACCCCTGAAGTCGAACATATGCATCGTATGGCCGACATTGCTGTAGCATGGAGGATTCCAGAAGATTGAAAGGTGTCATCCCCCTTGCTCCTAGGTATCACCGACATCACACGTTGAGGAAGTACTCAAAAAATAATGTGATGCAATTAGTCGGGAGATATTGGGGGGAAGTTCCTACAAAGTATCAGAAAGCCACTTGTGCACTCAGAGTGCTTGCGTTTACATGTTCAATTTTGTAAGACATGACTCATGGCTCACGGACCGACCAAGAGGGTTCAAAGACATAGTTTTGAGTGGGAAATGCAGACGGTGGTGAGAGTAATACTGAGTACATAAAGTGTTTCTAAATCTGCATTAATAGAAAGGGCGACAAAGCGCCAGACGCATGGCTGGAAGGTTTGCACCAGGGTTCAAAATTTTAGAGTTTCGTGTTGGTTTCGGAGACTGAAATGTAATGATGGCATTTGTAATCTGCACCTTACGGCCAAGTTCTCCCCGTCCTTCAATTTGGTAAAAAGATGTAACTTCCGAAAGAGCCTCGGATGACTAAAGTAATATTTACAAACATCATGAAAATTATCCGAGCAACAACTGCCAGTGTGTCCATGTCTGTGTCTAGATTGGCTGCATCGTCAACAAACACCAGTGCAATTGACGTTTATGTCCTGCCACACCATTTCTAGCAACACCAAGAACTGGTGGACCGACTAATGATCCAAAGCTGGAGACGGGATTTAGCTGTAAATCGAGTGCGATAAATGAAAATAAAAATTATGAACCATTTGAAAAGTAAACTGAACAAGCTACAGTGGCGCTTACCATGGCGCGGTATCCAGTTATTATTAACCATGAAATACATTAATAGATCATGTATATATGTTCAAACTGTTACACCTGATGAAGACATTGTAGGAGAGAACATTGGCGCCTTCGCAACTCATCATAGTGTTGGCGTCATTATTGTATTCGCGCTCTACATGAAGGTAAGGAGTTTTTGAAATGTTTAAAATGAAAGTAACTCGCCTTGAGTTTGACATGAGAAATATCCGATCAGGCAGGCGATGAATAACAGGCAGGAGGAACAATCATCTCGTAATATTGAAGTAGGACTGTATCTATACAGTCAGGTAGGTGCTTTGGCGCGATGAGGCGGACAGAGGTAGACGTTGAGCATGTGCTTTATCTCCTATGGAGTCGAGCAGTGAGCACTGATAGCTGACAGACCTTGTTCCGCTTTAAGTTTTAATTTTGTGCGGTTTCTGGCACATCGCTTCGCGTACAATTCAAATGTGTATCGAGCGAGAGGAACAGTCACGCCTGGTCGAATTTCCCCCTTATTGGGCGCAGTGTATAAACTTGAATAATATTACGGGCTCGTTGAACGCCATTAGTACAAAGTACGAGGACTATCTACAATGTATTACATAGAGTAAAATGAAGATTACGAATGTTTATTTGTAAGTAAATGAATAATCCATAAGACGAGTCTTAAGTCGACTCGAGGTGTGCCGAATGTTCGAGCACTTACTCCAACACCCCTAGAATTCAGAAAAGTAGCAAAGAAACAACCCTACTGTGAAGCAAATGCTTAGGTTCGACACAGGGAGTTCGGATGTCATTTGAGTTTGAGGGTTTGGACACATTGACTGTTGAGTACTGAACATGAACGTTCAATGTTATACATTCCGTGGTCGCAATGTTGACGCGTGATGCGCTATCTTTCCCGTTGTCCGCGGCTCGGCCTCTGAAGTCGCATCCGTTCGTCACATCTATTGACAGTATTCACAGCAGGCATGGGATTATTTACGTCGAATAAAATGATTGCCAAAATATATTAAACGTGTTTGTATTTTTGGGCTGCTTTTTCGTCACATTAAATCGATTTTCAATTCAACCATTTTTGATACAGAGATTCTTATGTCAAAAGCCTCATTTTTATTGTATTTATGTGCCCATTAAATGCTAAATTTGAGCTAAATTTTCGTGATGGATAATTGTGACAAGAATGCCAAGTCTAAATTTTTATTGTTTTCATCGTCAAATGTAGTATTTGCAATGAATTTTGTCCATTTCAGAATTAATTGAAAATATTTTCAATTCAGTTTGAGTGGCAAACATTTTTCTTTTTGTGCAGCGGACAATAAAACCCATGCTAAATTTGTCATTAACGAAACAATAAAAGAAAATTTAAACTCAAGATTTGACAAAAGATTTTCCTTTTATGGGAATATAACATAAACTTCATGTTTGGGCCAAGAACATTATAAGAAAAGTTGTATTATATTTTGTAACACTTGAAATCTATTGTTGTTAATAAATTAACGGTCACGGAAAACTGCCGAAAAAATGCAAACGTGTTTCATTTATTTTTAAAAGCATTTTTGGCTGACTTAAATAATCCATTGCCAGCAGTGATTGCTATTCAGGACAGACCAGAACTCTGAGAGCCAATAGCAAAAAAATTGAAAATATGGATATGCGCACGAACCAACCATGAAGCGTTTTAATTTCACAACCTTCCAGGAGTAGCGGGGTCCGAGGGAGGGATCGGCTGGTTAATCATCTGAGTGATAATTTCCAACGACCCCTCAGTATATGGTGGGTAACGAGCTGCGAGGAAAGGCTCAATTCTAGACGTGATAGAAGGAAGATTAGTTCATGAAAACTGCAAGTCCAAGAAAGGCTTGTAACTCACCCGTCCGGTATCTCAACCAGCCCTCGTTGATACGAGAAATCATCGAAGCAGGCTTTCATGCTCTGACGGCCATCTAATCCATGAAATAATACATGTCATGTTTATCCTGCACAGAGCAGGGTTCATGACTCACATCCGGATTCGCCGACACCTCCAAAAGGCACTTCGCTCACTGCAAATACGTTGTAATGAGTAAATCAATTAAATGAAACTATCTCGATGTTCATTTAGGCGCTTACCTCCCACCTGCTGGAAGGTATCTCCAATCCAAACATTTCCACTGGCTGTATTCGCGATAACTGTACACATGTGTCAGAACCATAGAGCCGTCAGGTATTGAACACGTAGCCAGGTTACATTTCTGCTTAAAATCCTCGTTATTTGAAAAGATATAAGATACCAGTGGGTGATCGCTGTACAGATAAAACTGAAATAAGATGGAGGATTCAAAGACAACATTGGACATACCGATTGTTAACGAACGCAATAGCTTCATCAAGGTCTTCAACAGCCACAACAGGTAGAATAGGGCCAAATATCTCTCTGTATGAAATATATTTTATGAATGAAGAGACACGGGAGCGTCAAAAAAGAACATACTCTTCCAAAAGTATGTCATCCTCCTTGACATCGACGACGAGGGTTGGTTCGAAACTACGTCTGCCTTTACCTTCCCATGTGCCACCAAATACGATTGTGCCCTTTGTCTTCTCTACGAGACCCTTAAGCCTCTCAAGATGGGAGCCAGAAATGATATGTCCATAAGAATCGGATGCAAGGGCTCCATTGGGGTAAAAAGTATGATAGTGTTCCTTCAAAGCCTCTACAAGAGCTGGGATAATCGATTTCTCCGCGAGAATGTAGTCGGGGGCTACACAGATTTGGCCAGTGTTGAAGATTTTCCCCCAAAGAATACGTTTCGCAGCCAAAGATATGTCTGCGGTGGAATCGATTATGACGGGGGACTTTCCTCCTAGTTCCAGAGTGAGAGGGGTCAGGTGTTTAGCTGCAGCAGCAGAGATGATGCGCCCGACGCGCCCATTTCCGGTGTAACAGATATGATCCCCTGTTGGACAATCATATGACATGAAATAATAATTAACAGACGCCATCGACTGGTAACGTACATTTTAACTCGAGGACCTTTGTCATTTCCGGTACGCCGCCGAGTATAACCTGATACGCCGAAGGGTCAAGATACTTGTGGAGATTTTCTGCAAGGAAAGCGGAACAGTTGGGTGACATCTCAGATGGTTTGATAGCCGCACAACATCCAGCTGAAATGGCGCCATAGAGAGGCTGGAGTGATAGAATGATAGGGAAATTCCACGGTCTATGATTCATGCATGAAGATGCGTAAGTATCCTGGGCACGAGGCGATCAACTTACGATACGATCAAAACTATTCCCTTCGGATGTCTCTCAACGGACGTTTTGAAACCCCTTTGCAAAGGCGAATTGACAACCACGGGCTCGGGTTTCATCCACTCTTCCAATTTCTCTGCAGCGAGCAGGCATCGACTTATAACTGCTGAAACATCGCCCATGATCGCTTCCTGCTTCGACCGCCCCAAATCGAGGCGAAGACATTCAGCTAGTGCATCCGAATTCTCCTGTGCAAAGCGAGCGAGTTGGAGGAGTTGGTGTCGACGCCATTCATAGGGCTTTGTAATTCCTGCGCGGAATGCCTTGCGAAGGTCGCTGTGTATCTAGAAGGAAGCCATTTGAAACCGGGAGCGATGCAACCGTAAGTTAGAAAACTCACAGTCGGAATATCTTGGATGGGTGTGTATTCAACCATAGTGGTAAGTGTGCAGGGAAGCAAAGAATTTGAGTTTGCGATGAGGCTGCATTATATAGCATGTCGAGGCATCTAATCTGGAGATAGTCGGCGATGAAGAACGTAAATCACTAGATGGAGACGAAAGAAGATGGCGCTTATGTACTTGGTCTTGCGTTCTTTGGACATTGGCGTTCCGCATGGCTGCCTCGTGTCATGCTGTACCATGATTATCGATTTTTTGCTTGGCTTTCCCTTTGAGAGCTACAGACCACGAGCCCAGGCAATTTCAAATCTTGACCACGGGATAGATTATAGAGATATAACGCTCTTACTTCAATTCTGTTTTATATTTGCCAACAAGTTATTTCTGAAATCAGCGATACAGCATCGAGCTTAGGAGACACAAAGCCTATCTAATAGTCCATCCCTGACATATACTATATCTCTGACAATGACTCACGTCCTTTACAAAATAACTAATTGGGATATAGCTCGTGTTTGGGGGCATCAATCAAGATACAAGGCATTCAGAGTCCATCAGGTCCTTCATCTGGGTCAACTCGCTCATTTAGACGTATCTGGAGACCTTTTCTTGCGCGAAAGGAAACAAAGGAGATTACGCATCTTTGAGCTAGTAACTGTACCTTCAATGTTCTCCTGGCTGTGTTGTGAGATTGGAAATACAGTGGGAGATGCTTGGAAGGTAGATGCAGCAGGCTCAGCTCGAACTCGGATCTCGCCTTGCGTGCGTGGCTGAACTGGAGATACGATAGGAGGTGTTTGAAAGGTATATTGAGCATGATCCGCCTCTTTGGAGGGACACAACAGAGTAACAGAACCGTCAGGCATCTTGGTGATCAGGCAGATACTGGCATTATTCGAAGAGTTTCCGGGCCAGGACGGGGCCTGTGAGCCAGTGCAACGCCCATTCTCTTGACTTTGTTGATCTGAGGGCAGGGGGCTCTCACTAATAGGTCCTCTTACAACTATGAACGTCCCATCAGCACCGTTGAAGTCGTCCTTGGCCGGATATGGGATATTGCCAGAGCCTGAGGCCAAATGATTGCCAAATGGGGTCTCCAGATTTGTATAATAGTTGGACTGAGCATGCATTTTGTCTTCCGGGACTGGGTGATAGACATGGGAGTATGGGCGAGATTCTCGTCTGACTTCATGATTTACATGGTAATCACCGTCTATATGCGTAAAGACCGGACGACCGGTAATGGTAAAGTCTTTCGCTCCAGTAAACCAAGGAAGTGCGTCATTTCGAATCTTGTTTTGCCTCCTCTGTCGGTTTTCTAAGTCAGGGTGAGCATCGTTTACATCACAATCACTTCCTCCGGGATATTTGGATCCAGAGGATGCGGATTTGGAGTTGACGTCGTTGGCCTGTGGCATTTCAGAAGAGCGGTGATGAACTGTAGATATCTTGAGCTGAGTTTGATCTGATATCGAGGAGATTTATTAAAACAGTCGTATTTTTATATTAGATGATCAGCTTGTGCCACTGACCGCCGTCAGAGCTCTCATTGGCCTAATTAAGCTCACAATGTTCCATGGCCCATGCATTATCTCCGATACGACTTCATATTGTGCCAGGGCCATGGATATATATGGTCATCGGAAGCACAGCTCTACGCTCTCATGGCAATATGCTCTGCGTATCCCAATTCAACTTACATATAATACATATAATAGCATCTGATCTTTGCTTTGGCTGGCCCATTTTTACCGCAGTATGATCTCGTGGGACAATGAACGATGCCCTCGATTTGTTAGGCGCCTGTTATTCCACTCTAATTATCGATTTCATTTGAAACAATAGGAAAACAAAAAACAATTTGAATCGAGCACAATAATGAGATTACATAGGTATATATCAAGATGAAATGGGAAGAAAGAACGTATAGATATTCATGGGAGCACGCAATAGAAATGTAGACGAACACATAGGCTCATGAAGGAATCGATCACATGACTACTTATGAACTTCTGATATCGGATTTGTAATGCTGGCCATTCAACTTAGTGGAATTCAATATCTCCTTCGGAGTGAGTATTTCCACCAACACTAAAGAAATTACCCCCTTTAATAGTAAAATTAGATATACCGGCGCCAAATTGTCGAGTTCCATCCGCATCAGCTGTCCATCTGAGTGATTGTTCGTTACGGTTGTTGGGCTGGTTATTTGTACCAAATTGCTGCTGGTTCTGGTAACGGGTACGTGTATGGGAGTTGAAATAAACTGGAGGAGAATTTGATGCAGAATAAGGAGGACGAGTCCATGATGCTCCTCCCGGATGCAAGTCAGCCCTACGGCCTCGAGGCATGTGAGAGCCATGGTGACTTTGACTGCCATTCGTGCTGGCGCCAGAATTATAGATGAATACATCCCTCGCCGTTCCAAAAAATGTGCTATTTGAGTTTACCGTTGTGGGCCGGCTCGTCGTCCCTTGACGATGTCCTAAGTGATGTTGCAATTGTGCAGCGGTGATGTCAGAGCCATTAGGAAAGTTCACGCCGTTAATAGTGACATTCGTAGCTCCTTCAAAAAAAGACGCAGAAGGCCTAGAGTTGGAGATCGTTGTAAAGGACCGCACCGTGGATTGGGGATATCGCACATTATCATGCATGTGCTGGTTTGTGTCAGACTCAGCGTTATGGAAATCGTCGCCGTCATAGGACCCGGGTCCAAAGGCATAGTCCAAGTCAACGGTGAAAGAGTATTCACTAGCGTCATCGTTGAGCGTCTCAGAGGAGGAGCTTTGAGTGTCAGACACGTCCCCGATTTTAGTTTCGTCGTCGTCGTCGTCGTCATCATAGTCCATGTTTGTGGGGTCAGGGGCTCCATCCCCGCCTACCCCACTGCGGGAGACATGCGGCTGATGCTGGCTATGTGCGTTGTGGCTACTGGTAGTGCCAGAGAACCGAGAAGGAGAAGGGTCAGGGCGGTTCATATCGTTGATCTGTGTCATTTTGGGACAAGCGAAGAGGAAGAGGAAAGACTGGGAATCAGAATGAGAGACAATGATAAATGACGCCCTACAGAAGCGTTCTTTATAACCTTCATGCTGAATCGGCACGTGCCTCGCAGGAAGTTGCTTCTTTGTTCTTTGAACACAATACACGCCTCGAGGATACATGTGTGACTTGAGTATGACTGTAGAGCAAGTGAACGTATCCAAAATACCACTGACTCATTATTCCTGAGGGATATCTCATCGTCGTTGTTGATGGCAAGCGCTTGTGGACACAGTCGTGGGAGTGCCACGGTGTTGATCCAATGGTCTGTGCACTGGCCTAGTTTTGGATACCTGAGGTGAACTGCGTGATCTTAGTTCTTCCGACCACGAGAAGTTTGAGAGTCTCCTGTGAGTAATTAATGAACAGGAGTCAGAATTCGGTCCTGGTATTTATTCTTATTTCACACGAGCTCACACAGCGATCGCCGATAATGCGTGCATATTCCGTGACTCAGTGACCGGCCGATCAATGTGTTGTATAGGCTTATACACGACTTTCCAGGTGGAAGGTCCTTACATACGACTAATTTCTTTAGTTAGCTTATTTTCACCCCCATATAATTTCGTCGGATAACGAACCATATTTCTAGACTGGTTAGGCGCCTGTAATTCTACTCTACTTATCAGGATTTGATTCGGAAAAATGGGAAAATAAATGGGATTGAATCAAGCACAATAATGAGAACACATGTGTATTTATCTAGATGAAAGTTCCGGGAAGGAAGAGGGTTCAAATGTTCATGGGAGCATACAAAAGAAATGCAGACGAGCACACAGACTCGTGAGAAGAACCGATCGCATCACTGCCTGCTAATTTCGGACACCGGACTTCACACTTGTAATGATAACTATTCAATCATCGCTGCGCTTTAATAGAATCGGATTTCTCCTTCCGAGTAGTGAGTCTGACCGCCAACAGTCGAGAAATTGCCACCGGTGATCGTGAAGTTGGACAAACCGGCGCCAATGCGTATAACTCCATCTTCACCGAGCGTCGGTATCAGTGATTGTGCATTACGGCCGTTAGCTTGCTGGCGGGTATAGAATTGATGCTGGTTCTGGTGGATGGGATGTACATTAGCATTGAAATAGATTGGAGGAGATTGTGGTTGAGAATAACGAGCACGACGAGCCTGATGAGTAGTGTCCCCGCGACGTTGAGCAGTGTTTTCAAACGGCCGAGGGGCGTTGTCAAATTGTTGAGGGTTTACAAGTCGCTGAGAATGGTATACAGATTGTTGAGCCGGAATGCTTTCAAACGGTCGAGGAGCATTGCCAAATTGGTAAGGATTGACAAGTTGCTGAGGAATATTCCCAAGCTGTTGATGAACTCTCCCAAGCTGTTGAGGAACATTACCGGGTTGTTGATGAGCGTTCTCGAACTCCATTTGTTGAGCAGAGCTCCCATGCTGCTGAGCAGTGGTCCCATGATATTGCGGAGAGTCACATCCTATGGATGCTTCCTGTCCAATGAAGGAAGGAAGGGCGGAGTTTGGGAAAGGACCATTTACTTGGACGGCGTTGTTAGTTGGATCTATTTTATGGAGGCGCCGGATCGAGTTTCCGCTGGAATCGGTCTCAGGTGGCACCGATTCTCCAAGATAGCGTTGCTTCTTCACTTCGTCCCAAACAACCTTTCTGCCTGAAAGCTCGATGAAAAAGTCGGGAATCCATTCTGGTAGAAGGTAACCCTCGGGATATTCGTCGGATAATTTGAAAGCTCGCCAATGGGAGGCGTCCATAATGCTACCAACAATAATGGGATGATGCTCTTGGTGGAGTTGGGTGAAAATTGCAGAAAGAATGAAATTGGAACAAGGTAAGGGCACTTTTCGACTACGCTCTTTTGTAGACATTCGACTGCGTAAGCCACTGGGCCATGGAAGTATGCAATTAGTTGGCTTTGGATGCTGTGCTATCTCATTGTCAAGCGTAGTATGAATCAAATGGAAAGCTAGCTCTAAAAGGATAACACAGGTGTTGGCCCTTATATCCTGTCTGCACCACAATATTGATGATGCTGTGGCCAGTCGGTGGCCAGGCAGAACAAAGGAGTGGCTCCACGCTCAAGTGGCAGCCTTTACTTACCACTGCGAAACATGTCCATTTTCGGTACACATCGCATTTTCTTCACCTTCCGTTGCGTAGAACCGAAGCGAGTCAAACCGGCGCTAGCCACCTGGTTGCCCCTGATCATGACCACATACTCTAAAAGTGACATTTGTCACAACTATACAGCACCTCCACGCCACTTCGCGTCACGTCATCCCTTTTGGTCACACGAAATTCGGCCAAGTTGTCGGTAACCACCATCTCCTCCTCAAAAAGATAAGCATGAGGTACGTCCCAAGCTCGTACACCGTATTGAACGCCCGGAGTGCTCATACAACGCATATAGTTCCAAACTCTCAGTGTCCAGCGTGCGGGGCTCCATTAAGGAACTCCTGGCCGATGCCAACGGCGAAAAGAAGAGGAATTTCGTCGAGACTATTGAGCTCCAGATTGGCTTGAAGAACTACGATCCCCAGAGAGATAAACGTTTCTCGGGAACCGTCAAGTGAGTTTTTGGTGGATTATCGGAGTTCTCATGCATTTCTGACCGTTCTGTGTTTGCCTTATTTTAACCTACTTTATAGGCTCCCTCACGTCCCCCGTCCTCGCATGTCCATCTGCATTCTCGCTGATGCAGCTGACATCGATCGTGCCAAGCAAATCGAGCTTGAGTACATGTCCGTTGATGATTTGAAGAAGTGAGTTCTGCAAAGTTGTCCTATTGAAAATCGCCAGAAATATTGACCGGGTATTTCTTCGAAAGGTTGAACAAAAACAAGAAGCTTGTCAAGAAGCTCGCCAAGAAGTACGATGCTTTCCTTTCTTCGGAAACCCTCATCAAGCAGATCCCTCGTCTCCTTGGTCCCGGTCTCTCCAAGGGTACGTATTCATGTACCATCTTTCAATTATGGCGTGGTCGCTGATTATTCACCTTTAGCCGGAAAGTTCCCCACTCCCGTCTCCCATGCTGAGGATCTTACCAACAAGATCACTGAAGTCCGCTCCACCATTAAGTTCCAGCTCAAGAAGGTTCTCTGCTTGGGTGTTGCCGTTGGTCACGTCCAAATGAATGACGACCAGGTCCTCGGAAACGTCATGTTGAGTAAGCCATAATCCTTTATATCGTTTTCTCTATTCAGTGCTTAACCATCGTCTCTCCCTTCTTTAGGCATCAACTTCCTCGTTTCGCTCCTCAAGAAGAACTGGCAGAACGTCAAGTCCCTCCACATCAAGACCACCATGGGCAAGCCCGTCCGCCTCTACTAGGCGTATCACTTTTCACGACAACTATTGTCGGCGATGTGGATGGGACGCGGGAGAAGTAATTCGGAGTGGTGATAAGTGACTATCTGGATGACAAAGGGCGATGAGGAAGAGGGATGGCGACGAAAGACGATGAGACGATGAAGGCACCGCACAACGGGAGGTGGAAAGCGATCAAGGAGGAGCACGGATGGGAGGGGGCCGTAATGCACAACACGAAGCCCCGCACGCTTGGACCAACGGTTTCTTGAGGAGGGAACCGATTGGGAGCTGATGCGGCCCCCTCTTTTCTTATATCCTTTCCTGTTTCGATATATCGCGTTTCGTTCTCTCTGCGGTGTCTGAGTTTTTTCTGTCGTTTCGTATTTGTCTCTTTGTTTTTTGATCCTTTTGTATGTTCGGCGTAGTTCCTAGTCATTGCTTTGCGTTGCTTCATTTCTTTTCAAGCTTTAATCTTTCAGAGAAACAACCAGGCTAGGTAATAAGCTTGTTTCATCTCCGCTTTTTTCATCTTTTATTCTAGCTTCCATATTCAACTTGGTACCTGATCTTCGCGATTCATGTCGCGCTTAAACTTAAAGATCTTGTACACTCACGAGTAACTATGATCTCCGAGGAGATGTTCAAGACATGTTAACCGTCAAAGCATCCGATGCCTGCTCTTTTTCGTAGTAAGTTCTTTAAATACCAAGCGTTCAACCAACGCTGATAAAAATTTATAGGGTATGTGTATACATCAATCAACGCTAATAGACCTCAACTAATATTCAACATCGGGTATATAAGACTCTAGCTCAGTGTAACAATTTAAGGGAGCTTGGTAATGGTGGTGGGGATGACGGTGGTAAGTGGGATACTGACCGTCGGCGCGGTGGTCGTGATGGGCTTCGCGGTGGTGGTTGGGGCGACCGTGGTCGGGGTGGTGGTTGGGATGACGGTGGTGGTGGGCTTGACGGTGGTGGTGCTGCTGACGACGACGGGGGGGACGGTGTAGACGGACAGCCTGTTGGCGGCCCCACAGAGCTCGGTGTGGTCTGCCTCGCAGGCGCGCGAGCAGTCGGTGAGCGGGGCAGTGATGTTGGCCAGGGGGAGGTTGAATTGGTTGCCGCACCCTGTATATATTATAAAAATTAGAAATGGATTTAAACATCAAGAGGAAAGGAGTCGCACAGCATTCCTCGCCGAACTCTAAGCCGGAGATGGAGAATCCATTCGCGGCGCAGATAGCAGTGCAGCTCTCGACCGTGACACCTGCCGCGATAGGGAACGACTCCAGCAGAGTGCGGGTCGTAGTCCCGACGACATCCCTTTAAAACAATGAGGGTCAAATAGATGCTAAGAGATGTGCTTGAAAGACACTCACTTGAAGCAGCCGTCGAAGACAAAGTTGCCGACCTTGGCCTTGTTCGTGGGGATAGGGCCCACACCGGTGTTGCTGTTCTGGAATACGCTGATCAAGGACGCGCCTCCGCAGGTGAGCGTGTGATCTCCTCCACAGGGGAAGTTGCACTGCGTGTCATTGACTTTGACCGCGGTGCCTTGGATGTTAAAGTCACAGACTGTATTTTTTGCATTAGCAATCGCTACTTGAACGTCTTCCGCGAAGACTTACAGCACTCGTCGGTGAACTCTGTTCCTGCGAAGTTGAGCGGCTTGGTGAAGTTGCCGCAGAATTCAGTGCAGAGGGCGGGGGTCATTCCGGGGTTGACAACAGTGTGCTCTTGCAGAGTACGCGTCTGAGGAGCGGAATCGCTGTTAACATTAGAAAGAAGGCGTTTGTTCAGTTCATGATATTGTTCCAGTGTGCAAGGTGTACTTACGTGAAACAGCCGACGAAGGTCCATCCTGGAAGCGCTGCGTTAGGGTTGGTCGCGCTGACAGTTTGTCTGCTGCTGAGCTCAGAGGGCAGAGCAAAGCCAGTCTACATAGATTAAGCGCGTCAGCTGAGCAACACGAGGCGTGGAATTGAAATAGACGTACAGAGAGGACAGACGCGAGGAGGACGAAGCTTGTCAGAGACATTTTAGCCAAAGGTAATCCGAGGTGAGGAGGATGGTGATCCTTCTACTTCAACCTCTGGCTTTTATACCTGCTGGGGTGTGGAAGTATGGGATATTAACTGATTCTCCATTTCATTGAAGTACATCCATCCAATCAGAATTCCGCCAGATCAGACCATAGCCGAAGACGAACTGTGTAAGGCGATCCGTCCAGAGAAAATGAATGATATGTAGAGTCAAAACTCAGGCCCAGGGACGCAGTTTCTCGCCTTGCTGGCACCTTTTTCTCCCTATCCACGTCCTTTTTCCTTCCCGTGTCCGTCGACCGTCGAACAGTAGAACATCAAAGCAGATGGAAGACAATACATCCAGGCGGACAAGGACAGACAGCGGAGGAGGAGAAGCTGATTCTTGATGAACTTTATAGAGTATGTTCCTGTGCAGAGCTCGGCATCGTGTTGTTCGCTCAGAGTACAAGGCCATTAGAGGTCGTAAAGCGGAACCGTATATAATCTGAAAATAGACGTCGACAGAGTGGGATTTTTATAAAGTCTAAATATAGAACGCACATTTGCGAGGTTGTATCTTCGTGCCTTAGACGAGAGACGATCCTAAGCTTGTCTATTATAAAAGCTCAGAGCTTGCAATACTCCAAAATGTGTTTTAATTCGTAGAAAAGACACTCGAAATGGCGATCGATTAGGAGAAGACAGTTGATATTAAAATCACGCAGTCAAGCTTTTATAAGCTGATACAGGCATTAAATCATAATTTCCCAGGTCTGATACCCGTCTGATGCTATTCAGGAAGAGGAGGCGAGAGGCTTTTGTACTGCCCCGAAGGCTCATGGGGATATGGAGACATCCTGCCCCGTCCCATGCCTTGTCAATACTTCATTAAATAAATACCCTCCACGCGATGACATTCGGGCCATCAGCGCATCATAACGAGTTCCTTGTTTATTAGAAGGAAATACACGCAGTTTAACATCAATGTAAAAGTGTATTAGGCTCTTGAAGTACAGTAAACAAATTGTTCGGATCAACTGACTCGGACAGTCACTCCAATGTCTAATCTCACTTGTTGCTGGCAGCTTATGTCTGCAGGAATCACCTTACATGGAATGTTGAGCAGACTGAATCAATTTATTTTATAGATATCCACTTAAAGCCCATGGTACCGAAGTCCCTCATAGATAGAAAGAAATAAAAAGAAGAAAATAGGTATAGAGGTATCGTGGAACGAGAATCTCAGTAAGTGCACATTTATTCCGAGGCTGAACTACTTAGGCCTTGGGGGCAGTGGTAGTCGGGGCGACGGTGGTAGGCTTGGCAGTGGTGGTAGGAGCAACAGTGGTAGTAGGAGCAACAGTGGTGGTAGGTTTAACCGTTGTAGTGGGAGCGACAGTGGTGGTGGGAGCTGTCGTAGTGGGCTTCGCGGTGGTAGTGGGCGCAGCAGTCGTAGATGGAGCGACAGTGGTCTTCGGCGTCGTGGTAGCGACGACAGCTGGGATAGTGAAGACTGACAACCTGTTGGCAGCACCGCAAAGCTCGGTATGGTCAGCTTCGCATGCACGGGAGCAGTCGCTGAGAGGAGCAGTGATGTTGGCCAAAGGAAGGTTGAACTCGTTACCACACCCTATAGACACGGATTCTGTGAGTAGGATATGATACTAAGTAATAGAAGAAATTTACAGCATTCTTCGCCGAACTCTAGGCCAGCAATGGTGAACGAGTTGGCAGTGCAAATCGCAGTGCAAGTCTCGGCAGTGACTCCTGCGGCGATGGGGAAGGACTCGAGCAGAGTACGAGTAGTAGTCCCGTCAACATCCCTGATTTACATCGGAAATGATTAATATATAATTCCCTATCTGCATCGCTGAAAAGAGACTCACTTGAAACAGCCGTCGAAGACGAAGTTACCGACCTTGGCCTTATTCGTTGGAAGAGGACCGACACCGGTGTTGTTATTTTGGAACACGCTGATCAGCGAGGCTCCTCCGCAAGTGAGCGTGCTGTCGCCCCCACATGGGAAGTTACACAACGTGTCATTAACTTTAGTGGCAGTGCCCTGGATGTTGAAGTCACAGACTAGAATCGCAGGCACAAACCGTCATTAACTTCGATACATGATAGGCAGACAAAATATGATTGTATACTCACAACACTCTGAGGTGAACTCTGTTCCAGCGAAGTTAAGTGGGGTTGTGAAATTACCGCAGAACTGGGTGCACAGTGCGGGGGTCATTCCCGGGTTCTCGATGGTGTGTTCCTGGAGAGTACGCGACTGGGGAGCGGCGTCACTGGACCGCGATTGTCAGCTATAGGATGATGTGAGAGAGCTGGATATCAAAACTTACGTGAAGCAGCCGATAAAGGTCCATCCAGCAAGTGCCGCATTAGGGTTTGCAGCATCTTGCCTTCGGTTCAATTCCGATGGAAGAGCAAGAGCACCCTGCATATATGTGTCAGAGGACTAGGAACAGGAACCCGACTAGAGAACGCACGGAGAGGACAGACGCGAAGAGAGCGAGGCGTGCCAAAGACATATTAGCAAGAACTTTTGCGAAAGCGGTAATCCTATGTGAAGGGGATGCCTATCGCAGCCTTTTGTCTCGACCTTTATACTTGGGCCTTGGGCCAGCCGATAGGCTTCGACCAACAAATGAAATTGTCCTTCCCACAACTCAGTAAGAATGAAGGAAAAGACACCAGATGAAGGTCCACAGACCTCAAGTCCAGGGCGCGATCACCTCGTCGCGTCTGTGCCATCTTTTTTTTCTTCTCGTGCTGCTTCCTTTTCTCCGATCTGAGAGAATTCGAGAATCGAAGGTGTCGAAAAGGACAGCGAAGCGAACAGCCAGGCAGACAGGACAGGAGGATATCCTTAGACAGCGGATGAAGAGAAGTTGATCATAATTGTAAGAATTATGGGATATGTTCCTGTGCAGAACTCGGCATAGGTCCCTTGTAAGAGAACGGAAGACGGCGCCGCATGATGTCCAAAAATAGGGCTGAACGTGGGTATTCAGCGCCAAGAAATGTGAAGGAGGTAAAATGATAGAATGCCAACGTGTTCAAGGTTGGGGAAACCTTAATGAGTCGGTATTGATCAATATCTAAGACTACTATACCAAAGAAGGGCCTCAATTAGATGGACTCTGAGATAAAAATTGAAATATTGCTTACTTGAAAATGAAAATGAGCCTCCTGGCTTCATGCAACTATGACTCGAATACGTTTAACACGACGATAGTTGTTACACCATTGGTCACCAATCAAATTCAAAATGAAATTCCAATCGAAACCCAACCATCCTGGTAAGCCGATAGGGACCATAAGGTGTAATCGTTTGAGGAAACTTGGAGGATCTTTGGGGTAGGTCAGTCTACGCCGGGTCGGGGTCATGTCACTCCGTCTCATGCCACGTCAATAGACACGGAAGGTGGGGGTAAGAGCGGGATAGAGAGCCAACTATGTGCTACGCCTGAAGCTTGGACGAACGATGGCACGATATTTCGGCCTGAACCAATTGTGTTGCGGATGAGATATTTTTGACAGCGTGATTGAGAGAAAATGATAGGTTGTGAGAGAGTGCAGTCCAAGAATAAGACTGTATAGGAGTACGAAGTCGGTCTGGAATTCAACGCCGAAATCTGATCAGGATTTACGACACATTGATGACGGCCAACAAGGTAGACAGTCGGAGACAGCCTGTGGGGACGATCAGTTAAATGGTATGTGTTGAAGACGTGAAAGCATGGCTCAAACATAGTCATTCGGATTCGGATGCATCCAAAGCCAGCCGAGAACGTAAAGCGATTAATGGTGGGCCACGGCTTGAGGCACTGCACGAGAGTTAACCACGCCGTCGAAGTGGGGTAGGTGCTAATGCCAACGCATCAAGAAGTTCGGGAGTTGGCAAATGCTTCCATGGGTCCCCATCCGTTGATCATTGGTCGCGTCACCCTTATTAAAAATGTATGTAAGCTCTGTCCCATGATTCATCAGGTTTGTGTAAGATCCTCGAACTCCATAATACAAGCTCTGCACCACTCTTGCAAATCTCGAGTTATATTGTTCATTAATGAGAAGTATAGACGAATATCCCGCCGGCAAAAATAGTATTACTGCCCCCCAAGAAGTAAAGATGGAAAAGTAAAAACAGACAGCGGTGATAGCACGGATAACCGAGGATGACAGCTGGAAGATTGGTGTTTGGAGGGATAGCCAACACGTCTGGACCGACCAACGGCCGTATAGACGATCTAAAACATGGCCATATTTTTCCATAACAACGATTGTAGCTTCGAAAGGATTGAACAATATAAAACTGAGAATATAGGTTGCGAATTCAACAAGGCATTCGACGGAAGACGCTCATTCAAAATTGAAAAAATGGAATGGGAGTTTATTAAAAGAAAGATAGAAGGCATAAAAAGAAGAGGGTGAGAAACGGCCAAAAACGGGTGCATACCGCGTGTACACTTCCGATTCCTGTGATTTTTGCCAGGTATCTCCGATTGGCCCAGTATGAATAGTACTTGAGAATCGACTGTCAAGAAAGATCAAAGGAAACGGTGTTACATACTTTCACTAAGGACACATTCCGGTCCACTGCATGAATATCGCTTCGTATCAGTGGATCCCAAAGGGTAGAATTTGTAGACTTACAACATGAAGGCGATTCTGTTCAATTGAAGTGTATGATTCAATGTCGGAGATGTGCGCTCCTGAATGATTGAATGGTGAGTCCGAACGACATCGTTGGTTGGAACCCTGAAGCCGTTGGCGAGCTAGACACAGGGTAGTGTCTATTCATCGTACATAATAACATATGAGTGCATCAAGGCCCATATAGGTCATCAAGTTATCTCAGTGCTCAGCATGCTAATTTCCATTGACGAATGTGGTGTTGAGTACGTGATCAGACATCCTGGTTGAGTGGTACTTCGCTTGTGGCTAAGCATTTTTATTCGGAGTGTAATCGGACATTGAAGTTAAGCGGTTAGTTTGTTGCAGTGTAATTTCAATATTTATCTTACTTAGAACACAAATATATACTTGGTGCCTTAGTGGCGATCAAGACGACAGAAATAGATACCCTCCCCTTGACCCAACGCCGACCTCCCGATTGCTCTCGATTTCCTTTGAATTTCCTCTTCCGAGTCAAGTCGACCAGGATAATGAAAAATTAGAGTGGTAAAACCATTTGTTTTTAAAATATATTAGCTTGTCTACTAGTGGGTTGAGGTATACGGTTCCATTGGAAGCGGAAAGGCCATTTCTATTTGGGGTTGCAGACTACCTCAATTGACCGTATAGAAATTCAGACATGCTTTTGAGGAGATGAGTTTTAATAATATATCTGCCACACGGACTAGTATTCCTCCGTCCTGATACTCATATTCACTTGCGCATAAAAAGTCGCCAATACCAATACAACAGTGCTCACCGAATTCACACTGAATTCTAACTTTCTAATACTGTCGTCTGCGGCCGGGAGGCGCATAGCGGATCTTATTAAAATGTCGGTGGTACATGTACTCAGCTGTAGTGTTATTACGATACAACTCAGAAGATTCATCCTATTTTGTTAGTTAGGCGAAGACATTCATTTAGAGCACACTCCCTTCTTGTAACAGTTCTATCGGAGGCCACTGAGAGGACCGAACATTCTGGTATGTGAAGATATGTTGATGTTCTAATTTCATTTTTATTCTTAGGGCTTCCGGATAACGAGGTACTGTCAGTATCTGCCCCTGTATGTTAGTAACAGGCAGGCCCTTTGCGCGCATTTGATAGACTACTCAATGGCATGAGCTATTTTTATCCTACAAACCAAACCTAAATCTACGTAGAGGTCCAGCTGATCAGCGCTCTACCAAGTTCTGTACCATAACGTTGGGATACACTAATAGAATACTGGCATATATTAATAGACACGTCCGTTCCTATAAGCCACGGCAATATAGCGAATCCGATACGAGGCTCGTAGCAGCCCATTATACTCAAGCGCTCGCACATACATTCCTCAATGTCAGTTCTCCATAGAGTCACTCATCTGGGATAGAGATGCATTGAGACAGTACCTATTTGTACGACCTGCGAGAGGTTCTGACATCAACATTCTATAAAACGTCTGCGTTAACAGCTATCGTCCCACATTGCTGAACGAAGTCTAGCATCCTCGAGCCTGCTTCTATGCTACGGATGATGTCCTTCCTACGCTTTATAGCAATTCTTCTTCTCATAAAGGGTACTCTCGGTTCGACGATAAACCAAACAATCGACGATCTGGATCCCTTCATTTTATATCAACCACCAGAGAAATGGCAGACGTATAATGATTCGTCCTGCTCAGGCGGTACATACACAATCGGACACGATAGTTGCGTCAACGCTACTATCCAGTGCAGCTGTAGGTTTCCCTTAATATTGGAATATCACAATCATCTCATCCCTCAAATAAGGGGTATCCTTCTACTATTCATCGCCTCTGTGGCCATATCCCATATCCACAGAAATATCAGTCGATGGCAATAAGCCAACGGTGGTGGATCTACAAGACCACAGCGCACCATTCGATAGCGATGCAGTATCCCCCAGTGCCGGATCTAGGATCGTCTTCAGCTATCTCGGAACAGAGAGTCGACTCCATACAATCCTGATTAGTGGTTCAACTGCAAATCCATATTCCGTCGTAGATTCACTCATGTGAGCACTTATTTTCTCCATGATAATTATGATTTATAGAATACTTCTACTACGAATAGCTTGGAGACGATGGATGGGTCTGGATGCGGTGACGGATACGGTTATCATGGAGGCAGCACCTACACCTACAGCTATTATTATGGATCTACAATAACCGATACCGTCACAGCTACGACAACGACAACGACAACTACCAAAGTCGATGCACCACTCACTCTATTTTCAACGCTGACTTCCACAAAAACCGTCGGGACATCGACCAAGACGGTAACAACAACCGACTTTGGAGCTACAAAGTCAGCCGACACCAATATTGTAACGTACTACCGACACCGGAATCATGGACTGAAGATCGGGATAGCAATTTTGGCCGTAATCGTCGGCTGCTTAATCCTATGTCTGTGCTATCTATTGTGGCGCCGCCGACAACACGGAGGTTATATACCACCAGGGAAGAAGCCAACGTATGGATCTGGGGAACCTACAACCTACGGAGGGGCAGGGGGCAGTGGAGGAGGCACATCTGCAACAGGGTACGGGGGAGGGGGCAGTGGAGGTGATACATCTGCAACAGGGTACGGAGGAGGAGTCGAGTCTGGTGCAAGGGCACGGCCTTGAGGGTGGCAGAGGGAATATCGCGTTCAGGGGGTGGACACCGTGGACTTGACCTCTATGACATATCCGTATTTGACTATGGCTTTTTTCTTGTACATAAGAATATCTGTATTGAATTGAACTGTCTCTTCAGCACTCGTGGTGAATTATTTCAATGCCACCCCCATATCGAGTTATCAACGGTTGGTACGACGGCGAGTAAATATCGTATGATAGTCTTTCAGCCACTCTCACCTTTCAGATACCAGTGGCTAATGTTGACAATTGGAATTTCAATGCAAACCGAAATCACCGAGTCGGAAGCACTCGCGTGGCACCATCGAGCTCAAGCTCTACTCACTTGAAAGTCAGAAATGGGTGGCAACACTCGCCGTTGTCTCGAGGCTGATGTTGGTCGTTACTTAAAGTTACCGGCATCTAAATAGCTGCCCTGCCCCGCCGGGCTTTAAATGATTAGCTCAACCGCACCTGGCACAGCGGTTATCTCTGGTGATCTTCAATACATGATACATCCCATAATGGACCTACATCTGATCCTCCGACCTAGAGCTGAGTATCCACAAGGCGGGCCGAAAGAAGTTGTTATTGTTGTTGTAACTTGTCTCGGGTTGTGGGTCCTCCAGCTGAGGATGAGGATTCATACTGTGCGGTGTACAGCGCAGGGGCTCATCAATCGTCCACTGAGCCCATTTTATAGTCGCTACTTGTGTGTTCAAGACAACTTGATGCCATAGAACGCGCACACATATGAAGAAAGTGTTCTACAAGAGTATAAAGGAATGATGAAGCAAAGTGCTCAGTGACATATGCACTACTAGTACTTATTAAGCGAGCGTGTAATGCTGTGAAACAGAGCTTTATTACTTACATCCACACATGTTGTATGCTATTGTCGCTTACTAACTTGTCTACTAAGTTCCCAGATTTAATAACACAACATATCCGGTAAATTGCAGTCACATGGACATGGAGAAGGAGATGACGCGTGAGGGGAGAGCAAAGCAGTGGAACGAGCTCTTCTCCAAGTTGGGGCACGAGGAGAATCGAGCTGGGGAACACTCGGCGCGGTATCAAGGAAAGGGTACGCCCGATCTATGTAGACCACCTGCCGCTATACACTGGAGAGGCGGATGTGCACTGTGATTGCACTGAGAGCTCCCCAAAGCTACGCCATCAAAAAAAAAGAAGACTGCGCGCTGACAGCGGACAGTATAGTAGGCTGTAGGACAGTAGGAGTCTGTAGACACGGTGTGAGGTATGGTGGCGTGGAGGGCTTGTCTTGGAAGGTATTTGATAGCCGGAACTTGGAAGACGCCCGCAGTCTTAATTTCTGTGTTTCTACTTATCTCAGGTGGTCATGAGATGAGATTGCGGCTGATTGCGGGCATGAGATTGCCTTTAGACCCTCGCTTTGACTTGGCCTATGTTCGAACTTCGCAGAGGGACGTTTCAACAAGTTCTAGCACGACATTAGCGTGAATGGATTGACATCTACCTACACGTAGTAACGGAGAAGAGCGATCAAGAAGCTGATAGTGATAGTGGACATCATTTAAAAATAAACTGCATAAAAATAATATTGAATTCAACTTGGGAGTCGGAGATTGAACTGGGAAGCACGTGTGTCGTGTATAGAGTACTTTGACCTGTTTGTTGCATGGAAAAAGCTGTATATCTAAGCCAATAACTAGCAGGGCTGCATACTAAATCTCACACCCTTCAGTTGATAAAATGTATCCGCTTGAGAAACGACTGGAAAGTAAGGAGGCGAGAATGTTTAAATCTCCTCTTAAAATTACGGTCTATTTATGTTTTTGGCCATGTGAACGGCGGGCGATAAGTTGGGAAATGGAGTGCTTGCCGCGTTTGTTCAATAGCTCTTGTCTTGGTCGTCTTTCTCGTTGTAACGTTTATCACTGTATTTTATATCTCCTTCATACCCCATCCCCACCCTCTTCCCCTCCCTCCTTCCTCCCCGCCAGAACGCCAATGCAGCGCGTATGGTCCACATATCTGGACCAAAACGGCCAGCAAATCGAACGCCTAGACAGCCCCCATTTGGTAGGCCCATCATCCCATGAGAATTTTCGTGTAGACATTTCATTTGACGTCGTTTCTTACGCAACCAACCCACCTTCGTTACTCTCCCCCTTCTCTCCTATCCTGCACTTGCTGCCCTGCCCGTCCCTTCACTTTGGGTACGTATAACGACAACGCCGCCCATCCAATATCCTTCATTTCGTTCCCCCATCCTGCGAATCACCCATCACCGAATAAAAAAAACCACACTGCGCAAAATAGATGGATTCCAATTCTCCGTAAGTGTCCCTCCCGTACAGCCTCTCGTACTATTGATCGGCCACGTCTCTGACGCCCCTTTTTTCATTCCTTTTTTCTCCTTGTTCTTGTTCTTGCCACCTCTCACCCTCTGCAATCGATGCCGACGACGCCTGGCGCACCCTCGAACTCGAACGCACACTCTCACACACCCAGTCGGTCCTCGGTCATCTCCCATGCCAACTCGTCCTACTCCCGCGCAGACTCCACCCGACACATCCTCTCCGACATGAACCACAACTCGTCCCTCAGCGACTACAACACCAGCGCCGGCCTGCTCAACCCGCCGTCAGCCCCCTTCGCCCGCTCGAGGGACAACGTGTCCCTGGCGACGGGCAGCCAGCTCTCATTGAGCGTGAACTACCTCCCGACCAAGTTCTCGTCGTCGATTGTGTCGCCTGGGGGCACGCGGAACCGTAAGGGGGGTAAAGGAGATGGCCCGAATTTGCCAAAGAGGGGAGGCGGGATGGAGGCGTTTAAGAGCAATGAAGCGCGGATGCCACAGGGGGGTAAAGGACGGTTGCGGTGGAACAAGTTCAAGTGGATATTGCTCGTCACTAACAGCTTCGTGCGTCGTCGTCATTTCTCCTGTTTTTACCGTTGCACTCACGATATGAACACAGCTGCTACTATACTCGCTCGCAGCACTCGTCGTCTGCCTGCTCACATGGTTCGACATCTGGGAGCACGCAGACGTGATCCGCGCTGGGAACCACCCGGAGCTCGTTTTATCCACGCTCGCAGCATCCGTCGGGATCTTCACGTCGGTCATCGGGTGGGCCGGCATTCTGCTCAACAACCGCGGCTTCCTCGCGTGGTACACTTTCCTTACTTGGATCACCTTCGCCTTCCTGCTTATCCCGGGATACATTACGTACAAGAAGCGCACGTTCAATCTCGAAGGCAAGATCAACGCGCAGTGGTCTAGGGCACTCGGGGCGGAGGGCCGTGCGAGGATCCAGAATCAGTTAAAGTGCTGCGGGTACTTCAGCCCCTTCGTCGAGGCAACTGTGACGCAGACGTGCTATGCGCGCAGCGTGCTGCCCGGATGCAAACAGCCGTATCTGACGTTTGAGAGGTTTGTGCTGAAGAGGTGGTACGCGGCGGCGTTTATCTTGGTGCCGTTCCAGATTGCGGTCATGGTCGCGGGCTTGCTATGCAGCAACCATATTACGTATCGATTTGGGAAGGGCATGATGCCTGAGGCGTATAGGTTGAATTTAAACACTATGGCGGTGATTATGGAGAATTATGCAAAGTATGTTTTCTTCCTCTTTTTTTTTCTTCCTTCCTTTTCGTCTTCGTTTACCCTTTCTTTTCGTGTTTCTGCTTCATCCTCATCCTCATCCACTCCACCCCCCTTTCCCTCCCTTCCTCGCTCCCGCTCTTTCTCCGCTCCTTTTTCATTTATTTGCGTTGACCCCCAATTCGTCCTCTTCTTCCTTTCCCACCCGTTCGCTTCCTCTTACACCCCTATCACGCATCTGCTTATCTTCTCTCTTCCGCTGACCTACTTTTCTCACCCTTTTTTTTTTTTTACCCACAGTCAACTGGCGGACCAATACGGCGCGGACATCGCAGACGAGATCCTCAAGCGCTCGCGGACGAACCTACCAATGGACTCCGCCACCTCGATAGGCGGCAGTACCCTCGACCAATCACAGTCCCATCCAGCCATGGCCCCGTTCCATGCCAAGTATAATTCGCTTGGGAATTCAGGCGCCTGATGGATCGCTGTAGTTTGTCGCCCTTTTCGAGTCATGACCATGATGTGCTCGGGGTTTCGCGTGTGCCCCGATTTCCAACGTCCATCCATCCATTCATTCATCCATCATCGTAATCGGACTTTCCATAATGCATTCATTTAACATTCGACATTCGAAGTTGCAGCACGCACGTCGCAATACGCCTCATACATCCACACACAACGCAACACACCTCATACACATCCACACACAACGCAACACGCACTCGCAATACTGATACCGGCCCCTCGACTCGATACCAAACAAACTTACCTTACCTTAGAACGCCCAAACAACCGGTTATATCCACGCGTCCCGCCGAAATTCCACTCTTTTTTTTTCTCTTTTTTTGAATCACTGTCGTTACTTCTACTCCTACTTTTACTTTTACTTTGTTTTTTTTTGGTCCGCTTGGTACCTCTTTTTCTTTTTTCACTTTTTCAGTTCACGTATATGTACGTACGGTACGTGCATGTGGCTCGCGCAAGATTAAAAATCGGCAGTGCTGGACCCTTTGTCTTCTTTTTACTCCCCTTGTAGCTGCATATTTGATTATTTACCCCGTTATCTATATGATATCCACTTCCATCATCATAGTCGTTAGGCAGCATCGGGCTCTGAAGCCCTAGCACTCGCCGTCGTCTCGAGGCTGGCGAGGTCGTTCCGGCATCTCAAAGGCTGCCCTGCACCGCCGGCTTTAATTGGCTCAACAGCAGTGGCACAGCGGTGATCTCTGGCGACCTTCAATACATGATAGATCCCATAATGGATGTACATCCGATCTTCCGACCGCGAGGCTCGCCTCCACATGGCGGGCCGAAAGAAAGTTGTTATTGTTGTTGTGGCTTGTCTTGGGGTGTGGGTCCTTCGACTGATAACCCGGATTCACAGTGTGTGCGTGTAGATCAGATCTGGGGCTCTTCAGTCGTCCTTTTAGCCCAGTTTATAGTCGTTACTTATGTGTGTTCAAGACAACTTGATGCGATAGAAGGGGTATTATGTTCGTATATATGAAGAAAGTGTTATACAGAAGTATAAAAGAATGATGAAGCGAAGTGCTCAGTGACATATACACTGCTAGTACTTGTTATGTTATAATTTAGGACACCTTTCCTTTGTTATTTTACTCATCCATCCGCGAGATCGCGAATAGTAATAACTTTCTTCCTTTCCCGTCCTTGTCCCGTTGTAGTCGCTGTCACTACACCATTGTTCTGAACGAACCCAGTGTGTAGTGATACCAAAATTGGAGATTGGGTGCACAGACTGTGCCACCCTTTGTTTGGTGACCGGACGTCAACATTGAAAATCGATCTGGACGCCAAGCCTGACTAGTAAACGTTGCACTGTCAATTTGACTGGATGAGCCTCTGACGGCACAGTTGTTCAATTCACCCTCTCTGATTTCCTGGTGGTTGAGCGAGGTATGGTCACCTTATTGGGTCACTCGGGGTATTTCTTCCTGCCAAACGTATGGTAGCAGAAAGTTGACATTTCAATAGACTTGCGACACTCTTTGGTTCGTTTACTCTCTCATATGAAAGCAGACTGTAAACGGGCCACGTCGGCGGGCCTCGAAGGGAAATTTCAACTCCACGTTTGCTCACTCCACTGGGCTTACGCCCTCAAGCTTTGCCGCATTCATTTTCGAGATATTGGCGAGGATTATGGCACGGAAATCGCCTGATTTGGATTGCATGCTGGGGTCTGAACGGCCGGCGATCATCAATTATACACACAGCAAACACTGGTTTCTTTTATTCCACAAAACGGTTACAGATACTGAGAAGATGTGATTCGTAAAAGCTCGATGTGTACCGCGATACAAATCATAGTGTATTCTTTCTTCGAGATAGCCGAACTGTTTATTGCCTTTGATTCTCCCCACTGATCCCATCGCAAAATCCACAAAGTCGTGACCTACTGTTCGTTATTGTTCGTATAAACCAGGTCGATCAGCAAAAAGGCGATAATCATATCATAGAGGTCTGGGCTATTTTTTATGCTTTTCAGCTCTCGAGGCGATTGCCTGATCTTCATTCGTCCGATGAAGAGCGGGGAAGTATCCGAGAGACCAGGAGAGACCGGATAGTCTTCCTTTCGCAACTTGATCTTTAGTTCTTGGCCTCCAGATCCAGTATGACATCCCTGAAGGAAACGATGAGGTATGTCAATTGTTCGATTAATTTAAAGACAAGTGTTCTTACGCGGATCGTCTCAATATTTCTCGGGCCCCCATTGGGCTTATCAAGCTCTACGTTAAAGTTGAGGACTCTTCCACTGACACAAGAAATTTCTCTGTCAAATGTGCTGATCTGGGGACTATTGATGCGAAGTCATTGCATAAATATTGTGATTAAGCATTTTGAAAATTTGCGACGTACAGTGGCTCGAAAGTTGAAGTCTTCGCAACAATTGGTGTATCCCCGAGGACTGGTGTACCCTCGTAGTAGGTCACTGTTCCATCCATATGCTTCCAAGTCTTCCCAAAATTGCTTTGCGACTCTGAAGAAGGCGCCCATTCAGCCTTAGCAATGATTGATGGTATGGACTCTGCATCACTCTGCGCCATAAGCATGAATTGGACTGAGAGACCTTGTGTCTGCTTCGTGACGGGATCATTTTTCCACTCTGTGGTTACCCAGATGCGTCTTAGTATGTTTGGACTGCGTACAATTGGACGACGAGGGGCTTCTTCATCCAAGATTACACTGTTTCCTTTGTACCATCTTACGCCAAATTTTACGATATCTGGAAATAAGTCGTATTTTAGACCGGAGGGGGTTTCAGATGAGATAGACATCTCCTTAATGAGAGAGCGGAAGAGGAATTGGGGAGGTTGCAGAAATGTCTGTAAGTCTTCCGGAAGAAGGCCCTTTTTATATGTTGGGACCCTAGTTGATTTGTTTACCGTTGTCCAAGCTAAGAGCGTCCGAGATGACCCAAAATGGATTACAATGCTTAGCAGGATTGGCAGTTGCACTCTTAATAAACAATTGGAAGTGGATATATACTGTGGATATCCCAAGCCACACACAAGAAGCCATATGGTAAACGATTAACGTAAGATGGCTTAGTTAGGAAACGAATCATGGCCCATGGCCCATCCATCACCATACACACAGACACAATGGTATACCTCATTGTTTAAATCTCACCTCGCTGTTTGCTTTCGGAGACAGACTTCATTATTTATAATATTTAACAGTCCTAAATGATGGCCCCGTGGTTCGTTTAACGGTCAGCGTCTTTCTAGTAAATGTATACACTATTAACAATTATGTGGAAGAGTTGTGATAACCTCATTGTTACTTCGAAAAGAAGATATACAAACTTTAAAACCTTTCCAAAATCTCGAAATTTTTTATTGTTAACCATGCTGAGAGGGAATACAAAGGGCTGTGCGTTGAGCGCTTAACATCACTGAGGAACCAAATGTGAACTGTGGGAATACCGCGAATAGGAGTCTACGCTCATGTCATGCCATGACTCATCCGGTGGAGCTCACGTAGCCACGACACATATCCTGGCAGTGGTAGATCTTCAGCCTGGTTCAAAATTAGCCCAAAATTTATCCTAAACCCACCAAGATTCTGCCAATCATTGACCACTTAAGTAACTTGACCTATTCATCTGTGCTTCATGACAGCTCATGACCAATGGCCTTGCAGTGACCAACAAATGCTTACAAGTAGGGAAAACGATCTGGTGACTGTCTCTGCCGAATGGTAGATGAGTCATAAAGAACAATTGGTGCCCATGATCACACAGCTCTGACAGGAGGTTTATCGACACGAGGTTGTAATAGACCAGACCTCCTACTGGGGCGGCGTACTTCTGTGTGACAAATCCAGTTGTGGGTGCTGTGTGTACTTACCTCGAGGATATGCTCTCGGTGCTCGCTGGAGCTGTACTCGGGTGCCTTCAAGTCGATTTCAAGTACCGATATCGGTATTATTTGAGAATACTCACCAGCTCCCCTGATTGACCCAGTGGCCAAACACGGAGCGTTGCGCTGCCGCTGCTCTTCGGTTATGGACTATAAGGCATTCCCGCCCACCAAAGCATTTACATTTGGATCACAAAAAAACTTTATCGTATGGTTCTCGATCATAACAATGGGATCATAGCCAGCTAAGTTGGATTGTACCTAACGCTGACACTAGGACCTTGTATAACCTACCCAAGTGACTCTCTTCGAAAAAAATCCCTTATCTCTTCAGTAGAACTCCCCATATTCCTCACACCCACAAACCTCAACATCACAAAAATCAAATACTGATAAATATCAGTCGGCCGCTCGTCCACCCCCCGAATGGCGCGAAGTCCACGTATTGTCAGCATGCCTTCACGCTCGCGACTGCACCTGTTTGGCGTGTAACTCGAGGTCCTGATTGGGTCCATGTTGAGTGTTACCACAGGACTCCCATTGACATGCGCGGGACTCTTCAGCGAGATGAACAGGTCTGCCTCCTCGATGCTGTTCCTGGGTACAGCTATATCCGTAAACTAGAGTGTTTTTCGACGGCAGACAAAGGAATCAGAAGAGATACTCGACTTCTCAGTGAAAAGTGCGCCGGGAAGTTGACTTACGATAGCCTTATAATAATGCGTCAGTGGGCCTCCCCAGCGCGACACACATATCCTGTCGCCTCCATATGTATCGCACTTCTGTGCCCGAAACCGTCCGTCAGTTATCATATCAACTAAGAACATCTCCCTGTAGATCACACGAGGGGTACATACCATGGGTTATATATTAGGAATGAATGAGTTAGTTTCTCGGCGAGTCATGCTAATCAGTTTTGCGTACCTGTTGGGAGTGAACGCTCTGTCTCCATACCTGCCAGAGGTCATTTCAAGTTCATCTGGAATCCTATGATCCAGCCAGCCAAAGACACCAATAATTGTCAGCATCATCAAAACGCGGGGTCAAACTGGTCGACCCTGTTCGGCGGCGGACCAGTCCATAGTTATTGTTGCCTGTACTCACAACTCGTGGGAAGAGCTCACATGCCCCAAGTACCTGAATATTTCCAACAACTCGAGGATCCCCCGCCGCCCAACTGGCGGACGTTCATCCTTATATCCAGGTCTATTAAATGCAAATTTGGCTTGTCGAAGACTTAGAACCGTTCTTCCACGACTATCTCGACGTTTATGAGATATGTCCCATTCAACAAACGCGAACAAGTCATATCTGCCTTCCTCGCCCACTTCATCTTGATTATGATGTTCCATATATCGCGAGAATCTGACACGAAAAGTGGTGTCACTCTCTTCAGAGCATCCTACATCAATCTTGAATTTCAGCCCCGTCCCATTCCAGTCCGGGGAACTTGCACTTTCGTCCTGTGTGATCACCATCTCATACTTCATATCTTGGGGTCCCGGGGTGACTTCGACTTTAAATTGAATTATTGGCTCGTTTACACAATGGTGGCTGACGATGTCGCTGTGAACCTGGACTGGTAACGGCGACAGCAGTGGCAGTGTTGAGAGTAGCGGCAAGGGCGAAAGCAATGATGAAGGTAAGGGAGGAGAAGAAATATAGATTGGCGCTCCAGGCGCTCCGTATGTGATATCGGGGGTAAGCCCCAACTGCACTCTCCTCGTGCTCCAATAGGAGAAGAGCTCAGCACGCTCCCTCGTCCTCTCTTCTTTCCTTCTAATATCATTCTCGATGTCCATCTCGTTGCTGCTCATCCGAAGTTTATGACTCGTCTCCGTTGTTTACTTCTTGGAGGTGAGGATGTACAGCGAAAGATCAAGTGAAGCAGAGAGATTTTGATACTAAAACGTGTGTGGGGTATAAGTAAGGTCTCGCTTAACATTAGTACATATTTACCTGTGAAATTTATTAAATTAGAATACCTTATCCTATTGTTTGACGGAAGTGTGGGCCTTCATTGATCAACGATCATTGGCCATTAGCAGGTGTTGCATATTGGAAGAGAATTCGCAGACCGCAGTTTCAGTCGGAATTCCACTTCTGGAATGACCCTTTTTTGCAAAGGCAATCATATGTGTGAGAGTATATCTTGACTCGCATGCTTCTGCCGTTATATGGCCTCGAGAAATCTTGAGTCCTTGAGCATTTTATTTTCAGGGCGCGGCTAACCGCCGATGCCGAACTATAAGCGCCGGTCGGAAATGCCTGCGGTGGCTTAGACCATTGACTAGTTGGTCTTTCAATTGACAGGCCATGGCAATTGAAACTTATTCTATTGTTTCCATCTCACTCCGATAGGCTTGCATTGGCTCCCAGCCTGGCCATTGGCGCGTACTGCAGATGAGCATTTGGAGCGTCCATAACGAGAATAACCGAAAACAAAAAAGTTTACCAGATACTGTGCCTGATATTGGAGTACGGATCCACCCATCAAATTCTTAATCTCAAAATATGACCTCACATGGGCCCTAACTCTTCAGACCGTATGCATATGTAGCGAAAAATCAGTGCTCGAAAACAACAGGATCTTGCAAGGAAGAATCAAAAGCCCCATTAGTTTTATAAATGTCATTGTTAACTACACTAGCCATTGTTGTGCCGTTGCACAAATTCCAACGTGGAGAATGGAGTAGAGGATGGCTACGCCCAATCCGGGCCCATTATTTATGATTAGCCTGTATCACCGGCGAGTGTTGAGTTTCAACAAGGTCGAACAATGGATGCGACGCAGCGAAGTGCTGTTTATGATGCTATTTCAGTACAATTGCGACTGAGAATGTATAAAGGTCTCGATACAAGCCTTGACTCCACTGGGCTCCCTAATTTAACATCACCCACCTACCTTCTATTGTTTTGACATACATCAGTATTAGAGCATGGCACCCATCGACTCTCAGCGGATTAATTTTTGCACTCACCACTTAACCCTTTACTATCAAATCAAAGAGTGTGAGTGTTTCTGGACTGAGAATCACGGCTATCGAGTGGCTTATGGTTTTTTTCAAGGGAATATAATGTTATCGGGCAACGAATTCGGATACCTCCAGCGCAACCCATGACTTCTTCTTCACCAGCACAATCTCGCCAATATCCGGGTCCACATGGCTTGGGTCCACGTATATCTCGAAGCCTCCTTCACCCCCGGTTGCATACGTGTACGCTGCAATGGAGGAAGAAGAGATGAGACCGGACTCGGACAGGCCGACACGGTGCACGACATCGAATAAATCTTTCGCGCGCTCCTGGGATTTGCTGTCTCTGTTGGATCCGAGACCCATGCTGAGGATGCTGAGCTTCGATTTCTTGGGGTCGAGCTTCCTCTGCGCCATCGCACTGTTGATGTCCCCGAGCGGTGTCGGGGTCTTAGGCGCAATCAGCGACGACGAGGTTGTACTTATTGCGCACGACAAGTAAAGAAATTATATAGGATATATCTATCCATCTTTCAATTACCCTTTTTGCGCCGTGTATGACGGTATGTTCTCATTGTCGTCGTCCGCAACCTTCAACCAGGATGAACAACTGACGAACGCTCATTCTGCGCTTTTACAGCATGCCTCTCATCCACTACGTATATTGCCATGCCGAGAGGTAAGCAACGGACGCTATTCATGATCACAGTCACAGACGAGCTGCAGTAGCAAACGAAATTGAGAGGCATATGAATAGATCTCAAGAACCATCGGCGATATTCAATACAACATGCATATCCACAGCCGTTCGTCTCTCCTTTATTGCTACTCGTGCCAAATTGGATACCACACTGTGTGGGATACAAAGTCAATGATATTCTGCTCTCACAGTGGCAAAGCCTGGGAGAACTCCTGACCTCCTTAGAATTTATGGCATAAGAAACCCAAGGCAATTCCATTTATCTTTAGAAACTGGTGTACTCTTTTTCTACATTGAGAAAATCTGATTATAATATATATCGTCCATTAAACTTGACTAGCCATCGATAGTTCTACGTATGATTTTGTTTTTATCATTAAACTGCTCTGCAGGACGACAGCTATCCAGACATTGGTGATGATTGGGAAGAAGTTCATCCACGTACCAGCACAGGGCTTCCATCTGTCCAGTTGATGGTATTAATGTTGCTCAAAGCCCGCTGTGAGAATTTCCAGCAGTGTAGAATCCTTGGGGAACCTAACAGTTCAAGTAGTAAACCAGTACATACTATGCAATTCTACTACACATATGAGTATATCTTGTTCTGCTATGTGATCAAGCGCATCCATCCTCTACTCGCCTAAGATATGCTTTAACCGCAGTCTGAGCAGATTTCTGTGTTTTCTCCAGTGAACATATGAGGTTGAGATAGTCATTATGGCGCCTGATTCTGGCTTGGCGTGCATAGGCAACCAACTCTGCTGAGTAACCTGATTTGTCAAGGAATAGTGGAAGCATCTGAATGATCCAGAAATAGGCATGAAAAGTCCCACCCGTATTGAACAGATACCATCGCGTGGGATGAAATTTAGCGTCCACAAAATCTCCCTTTCCAGCGTATCGGATAAAATTTCGAAAGTGATGGTTGGTGTAATACATTCTGTATGCAGTGTTGAAGGACCGTCGGTACCAAAGTGATTGTGCAGGACTATTCATTCGAGTCCGATGATAATGACAGGATCGACCGAATCTGGTTGTGTCGACAGTGTATGGGAATTCACATGTTGTGATATAGCGCAGAGCAAAAAATGCAGCACTGGTGTGAACACTGGCAGTGTCGGCTGGTTGTTGGCTTGAGATAATCCAATCTTGTAGAGTGTTATGAAGGTGTTTATGAAGAACTGGATGCCTGGATGTCAGGAAATTCAGATTGCATCCTAACTGTGCTATACGCCTTGGATTTCCCAAATTTTGTCGCATAAAAATACGGTCAAGACCCCAATACCCCGAGGGACCCTCATTCATAATTGAAGCTAGAAGTAAGCAAATGTGAGAGTGTGGAGGACATGGACCGAGCTGAGCTTTGATGAGTTGTTTAAGTGCGACTATCTCATCAGTGTAAAATTGAGAAACCCCCGAATCAGACCAAATCTGGCGAGGTGGTCAGATTTCATTTCTTTGCAAAAGAAGACACATACAGTGCACAGGGAATTGAGGTAGCTGAAATATTCCTGAGAAAATATTGTATTATAATGACCTTTTATTCCGAGGATAGTATGGCAGCAACTGAGAGTTAGACAGAGAGTATTTTGGAGGAGCTGTGGATTTGGTTTGGCAAGAGGGCAGTGATAGAAAAAAATTTGGAAGATAGGCCAGGATCCATGCAGTGGGTCTATTTTTTATGCAATTAAAACATAGAAGTTCAAACATATTAGAACGTAGGAGGACATACCCGTGAATGGATGGCGAGACGAATTGGATTGCAATGCAGGAAGCTCCGTCATATGAGCAAGGCATAACTCGGCATATTGCGTATGCATTTTGAGACGGTCAAGAAAAAAATCTCTCGATCGCGACTGGTCGAGTAGATAATCTTTCAATGATGCGTGTAATAGGCGAACGGTTAACACCTCTGCACCATCAGGTTGATCAGAGCGGTTTTCGACTGCGATAAGGGAGCCGAGGTTCTGCATTAGAAGTTGGACATCTCCAGGAGCAAGCAAGAGGAAGGCTTCTATAAATGTCACTGAATTGTAATAATACCACGGACCCGGAGGGTGAAGAACCACAAAGCCAATGATCTGCAATATTATATCCACATCTTCAACGCCCATCAGGATGTGCCGATACAGAGCATCGAGCTCTGCGAAGGGACTATCACCCGCCTTTGGCGGTTGTATACCAAGAACGATTTCAAGGCGATGTGTTGGTCGGTGACGCGGGGATGCGGCATACTTCACCACAGTCGATGCGTAGATAAACTGCCCGGAGGACTTTTGTACGAGTTTATCAAGTGACTCTTCAGCGGGCCAGCCAGTCGGGATGTAAGTGCGAAGGCAATGCTGAGTTTTGATCTCATTAAATTTATCTGCGAGGAAATGTCGAATATCATGATCAGACTGATAATTGTGATCCAATGCGATTCTCTCCAGCAGAGAGGACGGCTTTGTACCGAAAGATGAGGAGATATCCATCTCTGGGCGACTTGCTACGAGGATCTTCAGAGGTAAGTCCCGACTATGCAGAAGCCTGAAGGAGAGATCGACAATTCTGGCTTGAACTTGTTGATCGTGGCATTCATCAAGACCATCGATAATGACCACGATGTGGTTGGTGGTTGAAAATCCGGAATGAAGAAGTTCAAGGAGAGGCTCTCGAACGAGAGCCTTGAATTGCGCCTCCAGCGATCGTGTGGTAATCAGGGGATCGTTCTCGAATGCTAGACCCAGTCGTTCTCGGAACACAAGGGGAAGTTTTACCGCCAGCTGATATGCTAGTGTGGTGACGAGCAGCTTGGCCGTTCCTCGTTGTGGGTCATTTCGCCAGAAGAAGAAACTGGCAAGGACAAAGTGCTGGCCATCTAGAATCTCGGCAATGGACTGCGCAATGGCAGATTTTCCAGCTCCAGCTGCGCCGTAGAGCCACATAATGAGAGCCTCTCGGGTGTCTTCATTGAGTCCACTGATCCACTCTGTGATCCTCTTTATAATAGCGACTCGTGTGTTGGGATGACACTTTGGAGGATCGAAGCGCTCGCCTGAGTCATGAAATGCTCCATGGGCGACGTGTTCTTGCAGGCGCTCAAATCCGCCTGTTATCGATCGCTACATCAGCACCACATATATATAATTCCGTAGGATTCAACATCGTACCTTTCAAACTCTGAAGTTGAAGTTGGTGATTGTGGAATGTGCTATTGTTGATAGAGAAGTCGGTCGCTCGATTGAACATCGACATTGTGGGGGAGCGAAATGTTCGACGATGAGCGGCTCGTATCGGTGGGGGATCTGGGAAAGGGCAACATTGACAGAACACCGTTGTATTGGTGTCTGAGTTTAGCCAGCACCGCCATCTATAATATAAGAGAGCACGATGACTAAGCCTTTCTGAAAGAGGAAATGAATGTTACATAAGTCAAATTACTTAATCATGACAAAGCACTCCGTTCTGTTTTAGGGCAGCGAAGCAGGGCCTTCTGAAATAAACAACCAGTGGCTGATGGCAAACAACGATTGGTGCCATGAAGTGACCATGAGGTTGCCTCTTTGACGCCGCTTTGCATCCCACACACCCTAAAAAAATATTCTGTGCCAACATTCCTGAGAATAGTGCACTCTCAAAGCATCTAACA